>JAPYMA010001248.1:0-36310 GCA_035041965.1 Anisakis pegreffii | reverse complement strand
ATGTTTATGAGGATAAAAATATTTAAAAGCGATTGACTATCACTTACTCATACGCTAAATGGGTTGGTTTGCCGATCGCTATGGGCAAACGGCAAAATGTTTATTGTTTTTACGATCTTTTATCGCTATTACTCGGCTGTTTTCAATTATGCAAAACATTTATGACGGGAAATACTCGTCGTTGTTTGGTTGTGAAATGTTTAGTATGTCGATCGCTATGGGAATACGCTTAGGTAACTGCGCACTACTTCACGCGCACACATTGAAAATACGGCTAATAACTCATCTTCTCTCGAATAAGTTGTCTTCTCTTCGTACATTTGTATGGCTAC
Organism: Anisakis pegreffii; assembly: GCA_035041965.1. Classification (NCBI taxonomy): domain Eukaryota; kingdom Metazoa; phylum Nematoda; class Chromadorea; order Rhabditida; family Anisakidae; genus Anisakis; species Anisakis pegreffii. The sequence goes on along the minus strand of JAPYMA010001248.1, from coordinate 35,978 downwards.
AGTGGAGAATTATCCGGGCTCCAATGCAAATACATACAATCTTCCCTTTCAAACCTTACGAGGGAAAATTCGAAGGGCTTTACTTTTCAACGCCTTCTGAACGGTCAACAGTCATTTACATTGCGCTTTCTTTCCCTTCTCTTCCAAACTATTTATTGCACTCTCTACACCCCTCTCCAACCAATTGATAGAGTTCTTTGGTGCGGCAGGAAAGGTCACTGGTTTGGTGCGAGAAGAGCGAGTAATTCTGAATTCATTCATTATTGTTCGGATGCACTGAAAAGGTTTGGCGAGTTTTAATCTACCAATATGATGGGATTTTTGCAGTGATGGGTGCGCTATTGAAAAGCAGTAGTGCCGCTGTCGCTGATCCAATGACAAAAAAATGTTCGGTTCGCTGAAAAAAAGCGCTATGACTGTGATCGCCAAAAAATCAGCGAAACGCTATCGTTGAACTGCTGATTAATTTTAAGCAAAATTTGTCCGTTGTTCGCTACCGCTATTGCTGCTGTGGAATGTTCACTTGAATTTTGCCGTTACATCAATTGTTTGTATGAGAAAAAACGCCACTGAACAGTTGAAAATGTTTAGTGCATCATTCAACAAGAGATATGATTTATGAAACTAACAATAATAAATTCACCGTACAGCCAAAGCGAAACGGTATGAGAACCATAGATTCAAGCAGAATTGAATGTTACTTGAGCACTTCTTGCGAGGAACTTAGTTGCTGTAATACCTTTTCTGACATTTAAACGGGTAACATCATCACTAGGTGAGAGAGTATCATTCCGTTGACATTGATCATTGATTAAGGTAGTCCTTCCAAACTAGTCCTTCCACTGACCTTGATCGTTGATAACGTCAGTGGTAAGACTACTCATCCCAATGTTTCTGCCACCACAGTGTTTCTTTTACATCATATCATACCTCGTCTTATTGTGGAAATTATTAGTCACTAATATTTCCCTTGTTGTCGAATATAACGATGACACAATAGCAACTTTGAAGCCGTTTTTAATTACGTTGATCTGCTTCTCGGTAAAAAAGTTGCCTTTTTTAACAGTTTCGTTTACCGTCTATACAATTTTAAAAGAGGCGAAGAGTTCCAATTTTTCGTTCTTTCCACCGATTAACGATTTCATTTCACCAAAAGTTCTCGTCGTATATTACCAGACCAGCTGTCAACGACAAATTTCGTCACGAATGTTTCTGAAATATTTTAATGCTCCGACTCAAATGAGGTGTTATGATTGTTACTTTGTTATTTGAACGTTGAGTGGTGGTTTGTCGAGCATTCGTTACTGTTTGGCTATGGAATAATTACTGTGCCCATCGCTGTAGATCTAATGGGCTACATTAATTGAAATCGTTGTTTAGTATTGTCATCGGTTGTTTTCAATAGCCGATAGCAGTGAACCAGTGATCTTGCACTTGTTGAGCTGGCATAATAGTAGGAGGCAACTAACACATCACTTTTGATGTCTCGAGCTGTAATTTTTCGATTCAACTTGAAGACGTTTGGAAGAGTGCGAGTAAGTTAGGTTCGAATTTAGTGTAATGTTAGGCGCAATAATGTATTTACATGCCTCAATGTTGAAAAAATATGTATTCACTTACAGACAAACAGATAGAGGAATAAGTTCGCTGAAGCGCTAGCCTTCGCGAAAAATTATGTCAATGAAGCGCTTATCAAAGACAATAGCGGACGTTACCGCTAGAAATTTCCGCTTTTGAACACAGTAGCGCGCTATTACCCATCTCTGGATTTTTGGTACGAAAATAAATATTTGGGATAGGTATCTGGTTTGTGACTAATGTATAATTACACTGTGGTGGATGTGTTGCAGAATTCTAGATTGAATTATTGTTTTCATATTTATAAATGAGATATTCATGTATTTTGTTGTCTTCAATCGTCTTCAAAGATTTCAATCGTCAAGACGCCGTTGTTTTGAAATTCCTTGAGGCGATCCAACCCAACTCAAACGCACTTTTTATGGCGAACTCGAGTCACTCAATGATAATAACCGTGATTTCTATCATACATATGAAACTATCGAACCAAATTCTTAACCGCATACAGTGGAAGAATATGGCCGAATTTGCCCCCATGGCAAGGAGGCGTTTATGAAAGAATGGTTCAGACCACCAAAAATTCCTCACACAAATGATCGGACGAGCATTTATCAACGGCGAAAACCTTAAAACTCTCCTAAGCGAATGCGAGTCCTTGGTAAACTGAATACCATTGTCCTACACAGATGAGGAATCGCTTCAAATCACAAGACCCATCGACCTAATCACTCCAGCATCGAAATGAACTCGAGAGCTCAGAACCAGTCCAATGTTAGTCTCCGTTCCTTCTGCTAACCATTATTATGCAACTGAAAGAAGCAGAAAAATGCGGAAACCCAAGAGGAGGCGTTCCGATACATTTCGCCGCTTACCGAAAGTTCAGTAAGCGGGGAAATGTATCGGAACGACCTAAAGGAAGTATATGGACACGAACGTCGATCTTCACTCGGACATACGTTGCAACTCGAGCTTACTCATGTATTAACCACTCTAGGACGGTGTGTACAAATTTATTCGTCCACCTCACCTTAGCGTTGACTTCCGACTCTCAGTTTATTTCCGGCATTGCACCTCAACTCTGTGCAGAGCAGAAGGAAAATTGATAGATATCAAACGGTCCAACGGTCGAACAACTGATGGGAAACGAACGTTCCGAAGATTATCCCGTCGGCTGGATTGGAACTAGATGTAAGATAACGTCCAATTGTATGCTACATTGCGGTTCAGTTGCTGTCTACGACAACGACAAATTCTTCCAAACTAACTATAGCGTGTCAGCTAACTACGGTGTCTACATCACGCACAATGTCAGTACAAACCCATTGGAACCTACGATGTGTAATCTACACTCCACCTCGTCAACATAAAACATTTTGAAGCCTCTTTCAAATTTGGACGTTATCACCCTTTCCTATTTGCATGCAATCTAAGTCATGTCTGCCTTTTAGAAATGATTTCGTAATGGTGTTCGATGACGAAAAGATACATCGACAATTTCCAAAATAGATGGCGTCCAATCCCAAAAAATAAGTATAAAAGTAAATCGTGGTCAGTCTTTCACCCTATATCAGTGAAGATTTCACCGAGAACAACAATCATTCTCTACTGTAACACTTCTGGACCACCCGATGATCCAGTCAATGCCAAACTGCAATTCGTCTACAACATCCTCCGCAAGCAAATCAGTCTGCAATTCCTGGCAATGGATAGATTAACATGTGAATCAAACAATGCCGTTAATCTCATTGCAAGGACCAGCCCACTAACAGTGGCTGCCGGAATCCCGTCGCAGTGTTCGGACGTCGAAGTAACACGTCTATTTGAAGACACAATACTTGTGTCCACCTGTGAAAGTAACATTACAACCGACTCACAATCTTCGTCATCCGAGTCGGCTATAACCGAATTCGCATTCAAGGCCATTCTGTTACTTGATTTAGAAAGGAAGCGTATCAACCAAGCGCTTTTTCTGCCGCATTCGGAAATGCAACAAGCCATCACTGACGTCGACTCAGATTTACCAACGGACGGCACCTTTGATAGCTTAAGAAACGAGGGTGAGAAAATACTACGGGTGATAGAAAAAAGAGCTACAAAAACTGTGGAAGAAACATATGCCATCCTTGATACCGCCAGCAGCTGTTATGTAATCATCGCAATCGCTATCGGAGTAGCCTTGCTAACAACCGCAAGGCTTCTGCTCTACACGAGACTCACCGGATGTATCGGATCAAGTGGGAACATCTGAATTCAATTCCCATCTGTTCCTCTAACAACGAACGTCCATATAACCCGGATATTGAACTCGAACAAGTGGTACCTCACACAAGGTCCACGAACACGTCAATCTCCTCACCTCTAATATAACCTCAACCTGAAATAAACAATTTTTGCATTCGCGAATGTCAAGGTAGGCATGCGAAAACTTGTTTGCGTATTTTTATTCGCGAGCTCCGCTGATGAAAGTACACAAGCGAGTTTTTGTATGACCATCTTCAAACTTCCACTTAAATATGTTCCATCAATAACTTCATTGAAATTAATCAACACGGTTCGGCTCATAATATAAGTCCACTAAAAACATGAGTAACAGGCAAAAGTAACAGGTACCGCCTCATGAAAAAAGATATAAATAACTCCATCTCGAGTCACCTAGGGTGAATTAACAACTCCAGTCGTCCAATCGTATCAATCCTATAAACCACCCGTGGTGATAGTGGTTTATCCCACCGTGTTATCATATGTGTGTTACTTGCAATAAACTGTTTTATCTTAAGAAAATATACCGCTTTCGTCTGTGTTTCTGTCTTGCAACATTCAACAATACCGGAACAATTCAACCGTCTCCACGATATAGTGATTCAGATTTATATTCATCGACTCATGAATTTCACTTCTTTCTCAGTTATCACTTTGATTGAACGGTTGCATTTTCGTCCATCTCGGAGATAATTTCTCAAGTTTTCATTGTGTCTCTATTCTTCATAAATGAATGAATTTGTTGATAAACGTCGATTTTTTCATCACTGACGGATGTTTTTCCATTGCTTTCCGTTTTTGATTGCTGGATTCATATTCTTTTTGCGACTGGTGCGCAAAGCTCCAAAAATATTGCCTAAAAATTGACTTCTTTTACACCACCGAGGAGTTTCTGCATCGCTTTTCAGATGTTTCGCGTGGAAATGGAAAATTATAATAGGAGTTGAGGGGTTCATTTACATTCGTGTCAGTGACTGAATCGAACTCGCGAGCATGCGGAATCGAACCACCCGGCGTTCCCACTTCATGCTGGCGCACTACCCGCCGATGCCCGATGGGAATTTAGAACCTCACTTCAATGCACTGAAAACCTATTTCGCGCCATAACTCGCGTCCCCCTTGTCCATTGCAAAAATTTTTTGCATATCCGCCATCAGCTACATGTGCCCTACAAAATGATATAGGTATCATTCCGAAAGGTGGGGGTAACTTCGTGAGGTTTCCTCGTAAATAATTATGGTAATCGGACGCACTTTCGATTCGGTCGGCAACCAACTGAACACGCTTCTGAAGAATCTGAATTTCGGTATCCCAATGGCAACTCAAAATTTTCGGTCGAGATCCCGCTGGATCCATCTTAAAAATTTGAAAATTTGGTATTTTAACCGAATTTCACCAATTGAACTTCCACTGGCTAGCATCACCGTGAAATTTCACCTACACACTTGAGTATGCGATGGGATGATTACCGTTAATCAGTTTGTACAAGCGATGAGGTGCCTTGCTTGCTAGGTTCAACGTATAATATGATAGCCGATGTTTTAGAATGGATAAGCAACCGCAAAATGAGCAATGTGGACAATCGAAATCAGGCAGTGAATCTGAAACACCCAATTCAAAGTCAGTTCCACATTCAAAATATGATTCAGGAACGAACGCATTGGATCTCATCAATGATGTTGATTTGAAAGGCAAAACTGCTCTAATAACCGGTGATTCCTATGTTATCTTCAGTGACTCTCATCTACTTTTTATTACTCAAGAGTAGCAGCAGGTTCAGATATCGAGTTAGATCCGTTGTGAAACAATGAAAATCATGGTCATTTCAGGAACAAATTCCGGAATCGGTCTTGAAACGGCAAGAACTTTATGTCTTTGTGGTGCCCATATTGTTATGGCCAACAGAAATATGGTTGCATCGGAGCAAATTCGCGATAAAATTATGAAAGAAAAAGTATCAAACGTTTCTTCAATCGTTCTTCAACTTATGATAAAGTGGCATTGATAATCCATTTGTAGCAGTGATGAAAACATTTGTTGAGAATTCACTTCGAAAAATATATTTGCTTCGAGATAATGAAATTAGCAGTGAATTACAGCCTGACGCCGAAATTGACCTGTTGAATTTGGATTTGAGTTCTTTGCAATCGGTAGAAGCTGCAGTGAAAAATTACCTGTCGAAAGATTGGTATGTTTGAACATTTTTTTGAACGATTGCGTTCCACGAAAGTTGGCTGTTTCCATTTTCATCATGTGTGATTTTATAATGGGTGTTTTTGTCGATGGTTACTTGCAATTCTGTTGCATTAACTCTGTTAGGTACGTTGAATTAGTCTGCAGTGAAACTAAAATGAATCAATTAGTTAAAAATTTTCTCACTTCAAATTCAGCTCCAAGAAATGAAGTTATTTTCAAGGCCTTTGCACATTCTAATTTTGAATGCTGGTGTATTTGGACCTCAGGAAAAGATAACGGTTGACGGTTATGAAAGGCATTTTGGTGTTAACCATCTCGGTCACTTCTACTTAACTTACCTGCTGCTACCGCGATTGCGAGAGAGTGCTCCATCACGAATTGTTATTGTTTCTTCGGTGTCACATACACATACAGGAGTTAGTTTCACTCATTTTTGTCATGCTTTCTTTTCACAATTATTCTTTCAGTACTGATCATTATATTGTTGTTATCTTCAGTAATGTTGTTACCTTTTGTTGTCGTTATTATTTCTGTTGCTGTCATAATTACGCAGGACGTTGATACCATATTTTATCTCGCAATGAAAACCTCCAAAAAACGAGGGAGTAAATTCATATGATAATTTGAAGATTGCCCCTTCAATGTCAACAGATGAAAAATTACGGATTCTCACTGCGTTAACGCCCAGTTATTCAGCAAAATTCTTCTATCGTTTATATGCAAACTCGAAACTTTGCAACATTTTAATGGCAATGAAGTTACATCGAATGGAGCATCAAAATGGAGTCAACACTTACGTCCTTCATCCAGGAACTATGATCGCTTCTACTGGTTAGTGCAATCAATGAATTCATTTTCCTTTTTCGTAACCATTTTTCCTTCTGACTGTTTTGCAATCGGATGCACTTTGCAGGTATCGCTCGAGGCTTTGGTTTCCTCGCTCCTCTGTATAATGCATTAATAAAACCGTTCACAAAATCACTTCAGCAAGGTGCTGCCACCACCGTGTATTGTGCTGTATCCGAGCATCTCAATAGTGTAGGATTTTTTTGCATTCACTATTTATTGAAGGGAACGTTGAGGAAGATCCCACCGTAACAAATATGATCTTCATATTGTCATCTGAACGACTTCACTGAAATTTTCATCATCCAATTTCTTAAGATAAGTAATTTTTTCAATTATCCATGCAAAAATATGGTCGATGGTGTACAGTCAAAAGTGATCCGTTTACAGGAAAGTGGAAAATATTACGATAATTGTTGTGATAGTGAGAACGGACTCAGTGGCGCATTAGCTCATGACGAAGCACTCCAAGATGCGCTATGGGACAAATCGGTGGAACTCATTGAAAAATATGAGAAGAATCGTGCTGGGAATTGATTTCATTCTATCAGAAATCTTTGTGAATACGTTGTCTCTTCGTTCAGTTTGGATTTTTCTCTGTTCGTTTGGTTCCTTCTATTTACTCCGCGACGACAATTATGTGTTTTGCACGCCACAAAATTTGTGTAAAAATTGCAAAGTCAAGCAAGCGCAAAGAATGAGAAAAGTCAACAAAAGATTAACTCTTTTGATTGTAGGCGTCGTGTTTTTGGTTTGTACGTTTCACTTCGCAGTCACCGTTTGCAAAACATTAAAAATGACCTGCAAAATCCAGAGAAAAAAGTCAACAAAGCGAGAGTTGGACAGAACTGACTGTAGAGGGGATTTTATGCTATCGCTTATGAGAAATACAAAGAGCGTCCGTCCATCTTGCAGGATCTGCCTTATCGAGAGTGAACAAGCTGAATAGGACGTGATTTTATGATGAACACTTATTGAGCAGTGATGTTGTGTTGTATAGCAAATTTTATTATTGTATTATTTCGCAATCGTACCCTCTTATTAACATATCAAAATTGTCACTTGGGTTAATAAAGCATTTTGGAGCCTGTACTCGTTCACAAGAGATGAGTGGTTGTTACGAGTATGGTATGAAATAACGCGAAGATTTCGATCAAGACGTTGAATAGCACCCACGAATGTAAAATGAGTGGTAATGTGGTGAAGGACTAAGCGAGAATTAGTGTTGGACAGTTCTAAGCGAGAGGAATTCCGTGAAGGAGAGTTCGTGCACAAGAGAAGTTGTCAAAGATATATTATGAGAACGATAACTTTTTTATTTATTTTCTCAAATCAACTCTATTTTACCTGCAAATCGTCTATTTGTTCTCTTCTCTGTTCGCTCACTCTCAGTGTTCATCAGCTCCAGATCACCTTTACCTTTTATAATTCCATTTTTTTCATCAGCTTGGATCAGCGTGAATGAATGACGATAATCGTTGAAATGATGAACATTGATTGATGAAACTCGTTATTGATGAATGCTAATGATGACACTCGTTGAATTATTTGCACCATTCGAACGTTCACATAAAAGAACAATTCACAAAGCAATCCAGATAGCACAATTACTCATCACAACACCTATCAAAATGGAAAGATACTTTCATCAAGAAAAAGAAATTTGCGGCAAATATTTACTTTGCACTTTGTTCATTATTTCATTTTTCCTCAAAAAGTTTTCAAATATTTATCTACGTATGGGTTATATTACTCAAAATTTGGGCTCATTTCTCATTCAGCATTTCCACATCTGTGCTTGCAATCTTCATAATTCTAATGTATAATTCAATTCATTTTTTTCATATTTTAAGATGACGTACGCTTAAACACTGAGAGGATAAGTAGTTTAGCATCATTTATGATATTATGATAATATGGCAGGTTTGTTGACAATTCAGATTTTGTTCCACAGGAATGACGATACGTATTTCATTTGTCAGCCAACTAGGTTTATGGTTTGCAATTTGCATGTCAAGCCCATTTTTTAAAAAAATTAGTCATAGTTTACGCCTCTCTGTTATCACCAATATTCCAACTGTTGCATTCTTCCATCGTCGACACCGCTTCCGCACAGCTAACGATATCAGCATAGGGATCATGCGTCTCCCTCAAAACCGATGATCTATTCTAAATGATTGTCTCCATCTGTGATCAGGTGCTTATATTTCAACAAACAACGCTTATATTTCTCGCACTGGCTGACTTGTCGCAGCGTTCGATACATTTGAAATTTTTAAGAACTTTTTCGTCAATAATGAAACGAATACTCAGCAGATGCACGAAGGCAATCTTCTTAATTTTGAACATTGATAAATAAGAAAGATACTGTACAACTTCGTTTTGGTAAACAGTGAAAACGTTTTTACTGATTACGAAACTGTCGGTTGAATCCGATTAGTTCACCTCGTTCTAAAATATTTTAATCCAGTGCTACGTATGCTGATAAGGGTGAAGTATCCTCTTTCGAAACAAAATAAGAGAAACGAAAGCATTTTGATTAGGATCAGTGGATTGCTCGTTAAATTTTGAAGCGGTGACGGCTCAAATTCTCGTGTGTGATTATCTGGTCTCATGATTTTAAAATATGATGAATTGGGATGCGTTTTTGCATTCAGCGTTTGAGGGAGGTATTGTTAGATAAAAATTCACGTGTATTACTGCTAAGCTGGACTGTTATAAGATGATATTTTGAATGAATATTCTGCAGTGGTTTTGTGATTTCTGCGTGGAGCATGTTATACGGTTTCTTTCTGAATGCTGCACTGCTTTGTTAAGGTCTTCGAAAAATCATCGACTCAGAATTCACTCGATCAGTTTCTGTCTCATTAACAAAGCCAGTGCTTGCGTTCAATTGCACGAAAACATTTTCTATGATTGCGATCTTCAATAATGGTTTATGAAAATTTTATGAAGCTCTTAATAGTATAGGACTCCTCACATTCGGCTCTTTTTTGCAGAAGTCAAGTTTCGTTTTTCTGTTGTTTCATTAGTGCTTAAATTCTCTTGATCCTGTTCAAACCAACGAATCACTGCTTCGCGATTCGTTCACTTCTACTGAAATGTGAACAGTTCAAAAGTTGGAAATTTCTATGACTTAGAATTTAACTGAATGATTTTAAAACCGAACCGATATGAATACTGCACTATGAACAGTTTATATTGAATCTCCCGTTGAGGTGCTTTCGTCTTACCGTCAAACCCAAATCCGAAAATGTACTACGACTCATTCTATGGTACAATATGGGAACAACCCGATTTTGATGCGAATCAAACGGCTGAATCGTTGAAAGAGGCGATGCATGGAGTGTTCAGTTGTGACAAGCAGAAAGTTCTCGATGACATCGTGCGCATCAATAATGCCCAACGACAAATGGTACGTGCTCGACTCATGTTGTTGAAGACGCTGCAGTGAGAATATACTAGTGACACTCAATTATTATCAGTGATAAGAGGTGATAAATTGAAGGTTGCTGAGCAGTACGTTACGCTCTACGGTGAAGAGTTACCGCATAAACTTAAAAAAGAACTTCATGGAGACCTGGAAGATCTAATAACGGCTCTTATGGAAACTCCAACGATGTTTGATGTGACGCAACTGCACAAAGCAATGCATGTAAATGACTTGTTCAAATTTGTATGGATCGAAAAAAAATTAAGAAGACGTTGTGTGAAATGAAGGAAATACCAGCTGATTTGTAATCAGAAACTGTTATTATCGCCGTCCTTAAAACTTTCAGTTCCATCTTTAATGTTTGAACCGAAAACTTTACCCAGTTCAGTTTAACACATCATGTTCTCAACAGATCGTGATGCAAAAACGCGTGGAAAATTGAGTGCTAAGCGGAATCATATTCAGCGTTCCGACAATTCAGTTATAAACTTCAGAAACTACCACAAACAGACCCTATGAGACAATATCATTTGAAACTTATTCATGCCTTATGAGATATCATGAAAGTCGAGTTAGACCGCAATCATGGATTGCAGGACATGATCCACAAATAATTATATGGTTATAAAACGAAATCAAGTCTTGATGTATTTCAAAAACGGTGCAAATAACTTTGTTAATTATGATGAAATTAAACTCGGCAGCAATAGAAGAAATATTCAGGGGCTTGGAACAAAGGATAAGGTTTTGATTGAAATAATTTGTTCACGAACAAATGACGAAATATGGGCAATAAGAAGTTTGTACGAGGAGCGTTACGGTAAGACGTTAGTGGACGCAGTGCAGAGCGATACGAGTGGTGATTTTGAACGTTTACTTGTGTCATTGCTTCAAGGAAATCGTGATGATCAGTCGTATTATGTGGACGATTCTAAAGCCAGAGAGGTTTTGTGGTTGATAATTTTTAAAATATTCCGTATTTCGACAAACATCCACTCGCTCTCAAAAATCGTTTATTGTTAAGTTTCGGAACTTTGCTGAGGTAGGCAGTTGGAAGCCATCTGCGACAATGCTAGCAGTTACAATCGTACACTGATATATAACATCATCAACAAAGAGCCTGTCTCATAATCACGATTACTTCAAGTTTATTCACGTTTGATCTGCATCAACTTATCATTCTGAATGAATTTAGGATGCACAACGCTTAGTTGATGCTGGCGCATCAGTGTGGTGCACTCATGAATCGACGTTCAATGCAATTTTGGTTTCACAAAATCTAAGACAACTTGATCGCGTTTTTCGCTATTATCAAGAACTGACTGGAAATACCATTGAAGACGCTATTGAGGTTATCCTCATTTATGATCATTCACTCCAGGTTTCTGGTGAAAACGTGATTCGAATAACAAAATCCTCATATGAGTCTACAAGTTTGGCAGAATAGATTCATTCAATTCTTCTATTAATAATTGAAAAATAACATTACGAGCATTTGCCAATGTTATTACGGAACTTCTTGGTCTGTTGTTTGATCATATGAGCAAAATAATCATATTGGGACTGATCAGTTGTTGCTCATTCAGGTCATCCTTTATTGTAAACCTCGAATAGCTTCATTTTCAGCCTTCTTCAAGAACGATCATTCATTTTAATAGTGTTGAGTGAGGATGACGGAAATGTTCGCGTATTTCACAGCAGAGAAAATTTCAGAAAGAATTCAGCGGTGAAACGAAGAAAGGACTTTTAGCACTCGTACGTTGCATTCAGAGTAAACCGAAGTATTTCGCATACGGATTACATAAAGCAATGGCTGTAAGTTAATGTTAATTATGATACCTTGGAATTAAAAATTTTTACTCGAATCTGATTTTTTTCAACGATTGGATGTGTGTACTGAGACTGCTTCAGGGTATGGGCACTCGTGATCATGAATTGATTCGAATTATCGTATCACGCTCCGAGATTGACCTCGAACTTATCAAGCAAAAATATGAGGAGGAATTCGGAACGCCACTGGTTGACAGAATTCGTTCCGATTGTTCTGGAGCATACAAAGAATGTTTGGTGAAGATTGTTGAAGGAAATCGTGGCTCGTGTTGAGCGAAGCTTAGCCGTACAGACTTTTCGTCCTCTTAGCGATCATAAACTCATCATTGTCCCTCTATGAACCAATCTTCCCATAAAATCCATATGATAATGTCTCTAGTTCACCTTGTGTTCAATATGCTCAGTGGAAGAAAATAACAATGAAACATTCATACCATTCTTTCCGATCCAAATTGTCTACTCAACTTGGTCTTTAATAAAATTTTATTCTACGGGTTTCATTCAAAAAATATCGTCAGTGCTACAGAATTTGGACAACAATTTTTGTTTCTATTCCAACACTGTATAGTGACACGGAATATTTTTTAGTGAATTGTAGCAGATTCACCAGAAGATGAAATGTGCATTCATTCGGGAATATGATTTTGAAATAAACGAATCATCGTCGATCATAAGTGATTTTCCGATAAAATTCATAGTTGATCACTGATGATGAAATTCCTTTTATCTGCGTCGTTAAGCACTCCAACAATCTAGTTATTAATGTGAAAACCAACACAGCACAAGCAATAACATTTATTTGCACACCATAAGTTGACGAAGACACACAGTATGAGCAGTGACTGATAAACATACATTGACGTCAAGTGAAGTCGATACTTCAACACACAAGCACCGAATGAATCACAAAAGCAGAAATAATCACTTACCAACGTTAATGAATGAACGAGACAAGAAAATATATATGCGCTCATAGGCGAAAATTCTCTGGATGACCACAAATCTTTCATTTATCGAGCATTAGCTTCCAGTAATACATTTTCAAAATTTGATCGCAGCACTAGGAAACGAGCAAAATTAGTTCACCGAAACATGATCAGTGAAAAAAGACTCTTGCAAGGAAATTTAGTGATGATTCAGATCTATTTCGAATCACATCAAAAGACTTTCTCCCATTTGGCAGGGGAACAGAAGAATGGGTTGTTTACAAAAGGCGATGACTAGTGACAATAAGCGTTAGCAATCAGTTTGTTGAATGTACATGCAGACATATACTCGTCACCAGTGAGTTGCGGGGAGAATCGGAGACGAAATTTTGCAGTCGGGGACCGCGAAAATGCGGCCAGCTCAGGAAAGGGGTCCACGAAAATATCCACCTTCCGCAACACTACTATGAATACCATACACTAAGTCTACTACCACTGCGAACAGCATATACTTACGTAAATTCATACAATATGCAACGTGTGTATTGTGTGCGAGGGCTATGGAAAACATTGAAAATGTATATATTCTATTGTTTTTACAGCGTGTGCTGTCTGTCAAATTCGGGTATAGTATTAGAATTAACTGCTAAACTAACAAATGTCAGATGGGTATGCCATTAGCTAGCCATTAGTAGGCTTGTTTGAATGTTCAATCAAAACCTGCTGTCATTTCCTAAGGTATTTACATTTGCTGTCATTTCCACAGCGTTTATAACTTTTTTCTCCATTTTCTTCATCTTTATATTTCGAAATAAAAACTTAATCGCCATTTTCGCTGAAAATATTGTCGCAATGTAAACAATTGTGCTGACATTCGAATGGACGAACAACCGAAACTGCTTCAGCAAAGTGTTTCGTCATTGCGCCTCGACATCAATTTTTCACTGCATCTCACAGTATGACTCACAGCAGTATGACTCACAAATGTGCCGTGCTTCAACCTAGTCAAAATTCTCCATAAATAAGAATTACACTGTTCTTATCATAAGATTCTCTAGTGAGTTATCTTCACCTCATTCAGTATTAAATTGTTTATTTGTTCCGACTGTAGTTTTGAATGTTTAAAGCGTTCTTAGCTACTTCATAAACGTCATTCAGATTGAATTTCTAGGGTGTATATTTGTAGTGAATTTTTGCCTATTTTCTTGCTCTTCTGTTTTGTGATTAAGCCATACGGTGCCATTTTCTGAGCCTTATCAAGACACAGTCAATCATGTTATCGCGTTGTAGTTGTTTTTATCGTTCAAGTAAACTTGGTATATTTGGTTGCTATGGTATTATCAATCAATTTTCTATGTCCAAATATTTCTCATTACGCATAACTGCAATCTATCCTCATTCACACGCTCTATCCTCATGAAATCATACATGAAATTATGCATGAAATCACGCATTCAAAGGTTTTGGTCAGGTTTAAATGCTGTTTTCGTGATCGATTCATCTGATTTCGGTACATTTGTGAGAGTATCAAATTCGTTGATGATTGTAATCAAGTTTTGTACTGATGTTGTTGCTCATCAAGTAGAGCACTGAAAATTTCTGCGTTGACTGTTTGAAAGCTGTGGAGTGCTTCTCTCACAAACAAACCAGTCAGTTAAGCATACATTGAAAAGAACATTTTTTATTCATATATTCATACACTGAAAAGAACTTTTCATTCATATTTATTCCTATTATTTTGAACAAAATTGATAGGACACCTATAAAAAGCAAAAAAATCAAAATGATTAGTTGCATTGATAATGAGCAATTTCAAGCTTGTAGTTTGTGTGCAATTCCTTTTTCATATCACATTTTGTACCATGAAACGTTTAACAACTGCAACATAAATTGTAATATAACACATCAAAACAATTAATCCTTGTTTCAGTTGAGTTTGTTTGATATTATGAGTAATTGAAAAATCATCTCATCCATCAGAAAACACCGGTAATCAAATTCTCGACCCTTTCGCTTTTAATTAAGGCAAACATATGCATCATCATCGATTCTTTTCATTTATTTCTCCCGTAATAATATCATCCATTTTCGCATTATTCACGATGTCGTGCTTATTTCAAATTTCATAATTAACACTTCCCTGCAAATCATTTCACGATTCTTAAGTAACCAATTACTAATGAAATAAGTGACTGCACACATTTTAGAATGAATCAATAAATATCTCAATATCCGTAGATCTGATTCCTTTTCTATGTGAATGTTCTCTCTGCGTTCCAAAATTCATTCATAAATTCGTGCTGACGCCTTTTTCGAACAATCGCTCTTCAGTGATTCGATCTTTCCTTGTGATATCATTGAAACAATGTCAGTGAAGCATCGAAATAATGTCATCAATGTATGAATCCAAACTTCACTTCATTCCATTTCCTCATTGATTTTCCAGCTTCGAGCCAATATTGTTTCGATCGTTCACTGCGATTGCAAAAAGGCACGTTTTATAAAATGCGAACAACAAATAGCAAGTAAAATCGTTTTATGGTAGTGTCTGGGAGTAAGTAACATGTTTGTGTATACCAAACCCTTCAGTGATAGTAACGGCAACAACGTGGTAATTTCCTGAAGACGTTTGAGGTGTCTTAGAGAGATATACGAATTTCTATGTCATTTTCAATCAGTATGCAATGCTATCAACAACTTGTTGTTCCTCGTAATCTGCGTATGTAAATCGTTCACCTATCTATTCATATTCAGACAAAATCAAAAATCGAACCGATTTTGTTGTAGGTATTTGACGTAGAATTGAAGGCGAATTATAGCAATGTCATATCATCAATTCCATGGAACCATTCGTGCACAACCGAATTTTAATGCGACTCAAACAGCCGAAGCGCTGAAAGAAGCGATGAAGGGATTTGGATGTGATAAAGAGAAGGTTCTTCAGGAATTAACACGAATCAACAGCGAACAACGACAAATTGTATCATATTATCTATTGTCAAGTCTTCCTTCAACTCAGCGAATAGCAATGTTCTGCAAATTTTGCATGTTACTCAAACATTTCATAGATTCTTAAATTCATTGATTCAAATCACTTCATGAATAGTGAACATTTATTGCGCATGGTTGACTGCAGTGTGTTACGGCAACGGAAAAAAATCAGGAACGTGAAGGTTGGGAACGAACTTTCGCAGTCGGAGGCCCCAAAAATGTGATCCGCTCGAAGAATATCGGGGACGCAACGCGGACGGGACGAGGAGTTGGGTACTGGGAATTTCAGGGAAAATACTCAATCTCACTTCCATTCCCAATCTCGAATTTCCCTGAAAGAGGAACGTTTGAACTGGAACCATCGGAATCCTGAAAACAGGATTTTCTAAAGAAAAAGCATTGAAATAAGCAATCTTGAGGATGGAACACAGATAACCTCGGTGCCAAAATGCGGCTCTGATGATAATGGTCCATTAAACCACACGAATAATAACCAGTGCGTAGTCAACGGTGAGAAAAATGAGTAACATTCTGGAATGAGAACGACGTGAATTTCTTCTACTCCACGTTGTAGCAATCATCGGTGTTTAGTTTAGACCAACCTATGATACACGGTAATAGCTTTGTCTCAGTGATCAGAAGTGCCATTCTCTCATAGTACTGAAATAGTCAGATTTGTTTTCTTCCTATGAGCAGAGACCGTACATAAGTGATCGAGAAGGGTGTTTATTGATGAGTGTTTCGTAATGAGCTCTTTTCCGCAAACTGAGCAAATGCGCTTCACACCATTTTCCCTTAACTGTTCCAAAACGGAATAATTTTGCATCACACTACTGCTGTGCAAATCTCCTCTTTTTTTGCCCTGTACAGACTTTGCAGAATGGATATCCTCCCAGCCTTAGCATGCAATAACAACAAACTATTGTATAATACAGTGGTCCATACTCTCGGTTGTAGGCCGTCCATACCCTCCTTCCACTACAATAATTTACTATTTCCACGCATAACATCAGAACTGATTTCCCGATTCCCTTCATTACCTCCCTGACAGCCTCAGATTAGCCAAAAGCGAGTAATTCCCCCTTATGGGGACCCCTGGTATCACACAACCGGTACTAGATTGTTGGGCCTAAGAATGTTGGGTCCATGGATATTTAGTTCATAGACATTTGGCTTAGTGGACATTTGACCAGTGAACATTTGCCTTAATGAGAATGGAGGTAATTGAACGAATAGAATTGTGTTAGACACCTCTGTTACTACTCAAGAATGTTAGCCGTAAGCACTTCTGAATTGTGCGATACTCTCGATACTGCTTTCGACGGTCTCCGATCTCTTTCACTTTGGAATTTTTTTGGAGATATATCTCTGAAGTTCCGATTCTCATAAATCCATCCCTTGATTGGTGAGTCTTTTGATATGAACTTATAAATTTGTAAACACCGCCTAGAGTGCTCTGTCACGTTTGCAAGAATAACGTAATGCATGATGGCTGCGAAAAGGTACATAACGGCAAAGTTTGAAAATGTTTGAAAATTCCCACGAAAATTTGTTGACTCGAAAAAAACTCGTCTGTAAGGTTACAGAACCACATCAAGCATGCGAACATCGTTGGTGAAATCACTTTAAATATAAGTTTTTGACGGTTTTAATTGATTTCAGGGGAATCACCTTTCGGGGAAAATTCGAGAAATCCACCGAAATTCCAAAAATTCCGTAAAACTCGGGGACGGGAGAAGTCGGGCACGAAATTTTGCACCCTGAGGATGCAGTTGACTCGGAAACAGCCGGGGACAAGGCCCCTCAATTCCTCGATCGTTGCAACACACTGAATGTATTTTTTAATGCAATAAATGAAGAAACATAATTTTGAAGGAAGAAAGAAAAACCTTCAGGTCGTTGCTGAATACATGGGAATGTACGGTAGTGATCTGCGTCATGACCTCAAGGAGGAATTACATGGCGATTTTGAAGAAGTGATCATGGCATTAACGCTTTCACCAGCTGTTTACGACGCCAGACATCTTCACAAAGCGATTTCTGTGAGATATCTTCATAAAGCCATGCGCTTAGTGACTCACAAATTGCGATGCATGAAAATTATTTAAGCTAAATGTATGAACAGTAATAACGATCCATGTCCCTACTCTCGGTAACTCAGTTCACGTCCAGTACTGTAAGTACGAAGAATCGAATCAATCACATCACCTCTTTTCAAAGTGAAATTTACTGAAAGTTTTCTAGAAATGCACCAGAAAGAGTTCGTTCATAGCCATCGCCAGACTAGGCTGAAGAAGGGCATTGTTCGTTATTTCATGTTGACCTCATTGATGTAATTATTTTTTTGAAGGGTCTTGGTACGAAAGAAAATGTGCTAATTGATGTGATTTGTACTCGAACAAACGAGCAATTGAATGCCATCAAAACAGCATATGAAGGTGAATACGGTAGATCGCTGGAACGTGCTGTTAAATGGGATACACATGGCGACTTTGAACGACTTCTTGTTGCACTTCTTCAAGCGAGACGTGATGAAAGCAATCGCGTTGATGAGAGCAAAGCATATGAAGTGTTTCCTGAACTGATTTCTAAGATTCCGTCATTATGAAAATTTTTAGAAAATTCTAGCGGAAAATCCTGGCTGTGCACATTGTTCAAATGTCAGCAATGAAATTGAAACTGATTTTTCCATGAGAAAGTGCAGTTAGAAATACCTTTATGCTCTTAATGATTTCAGCAAAATCGTTACTTCAGGATGCACAAAAACTGTTCGATGCTGGTGAAAATACATGGGGCACTGACGAATCGACATTCACTCAGATTTTAGTGACCGAAAATTTCCATCAACTTCGCAAAGTTTTCGAGAAGTACAACGAAATTGCTGGTCATCCAATTCAGCAGGCGCTTGAGGTTATTGTTTTTTTCAATCGTTTTACGAAATTTCGAGCTTGAAGATTTCTCTGCATACTCATAACGAGCAAATACTTCAGCGTGAATTTGGCGATGACACAGAGAAGGGTTTCCTTGTTTTGGCTGACTGCATTGAAAGCACACCACGATTTTTCGCGCAACGAATCCATAAGGCGATGAAGGTTATTGAATTATTTATCATTGTCGTTTGTTCCACTTCAGTTGATTTCTGAGGCATATTCATAACGAATCAAAACACCAGTTTCAATTATTTTGTCCATAATTGAAACGGAATGTTTTTGTGGGCATTCGTCCGAGTCGTTGATTAAATTACTGAAATGTATCACAAATGAATTTCATCGCAGCTTTTGTACTCTGATCGCGGTTTTGCAGAACTGTTTTCAATTTTAAGGACACAGACACTCATTTCGAAATTTCCAACAAAACTTTACCAGATAAGCACTCGGATTCAGAAAAGTTATCGTATGATATATTGTCATTTGAACTTTCAAAGAAACATTGCTTTGGCTCCGTTCGTCAAATATCGATGTGCGTTTCTTTTCTTTAGGGTTTCGGTACAGATGACAGTGAATTGATTCGACTGATCGTTTCAAGATCTGAATGTGATTTGGCTTTGGTTCGAGAAGCGTATTGCCAAGAATTCGAAACGTCACTTGTTGATGCGATTAAATCTGATTGTTCGGGGGCTTATAAGGATTGCTTAGTTTCTATTGTTGAGGGTAACTGAAAAATTTTTCAACTTAATGCGAATGACAAATCTTTTTGTTATACGCCAACTGTCAATGAATCACTCTCACTGTTATGTTTCCGAATTCACTTAATTTCATCCCCACAAACTTAAGGAAGTTGATTGATTCGTCTTCTGCCTCACAGTATCACTTATTCTGTTCTTTTATACTCCCTCCTGTTATGCTTCTCTTTAATCTTTTCGCAGATATGGTTCCTAATGAAGCCTAATAATAAACCGTCGATTCTTACTTTCAATTTTCATTCTGATTTTCCTCTCACGATCAGTTATCACATGTGAGAAGCCAGCTGTGTTCGACATACACATCAAATGCACGGTAAACAACCTGGATTCTTAGCACATTGATTGTCACGCTTTTACGCTCTATACTCTCACGATTTTCCTTTCTGGAGTGTTAGAGCGAATCACAAAAACAAATGTATTAAGTATCAATATTAAGCAATGCAAGAGACGTGAAAAAAGTAATAACTTATCAAAATGCGCTCATATTTGGAAAATCTCTGGATGATCTCAAGTCTTCCACTCATCGAGCACGACCTTCCAGCAATACATTTTCAAAATTTGATCGCAGTATAAGCAAAAAGAGCAAACATTAGTTCTCCATAATATAATCGAGGAACACTGTAGATCTAATGTAACTGTAGATCCATAATATAATCAAGCTAGTAGGGCTCAGCGGTCTCTAGAAAATGAGTCTTGCAGATAAATTTGTTGATGATTCAGCTCTATTTCGAATCACTTCAAGAGAGACCTCGTCTGACTTGGTAGGGGAACAGGAGGATGGATTGTTTGCAATAGGCGCTGACTAGTGACAATAGGCCAGTGTTTCGTAACCGAGGTCTCGGATCCCCGGGGGTCAAAGACGGCATGCTAGGGGGCCCGAGAGAGAACGGGGTGAGAGGGATTGGATAGTGGGCGTGATGAGAGGTGTGAGAAAGAGTCGAGATGAGGTTTCGTTTTTATCCATTGAGGTAGGTGAGTCATCTCGGGTTGTGAACTCGGCCTTCTACTGCCCACCTTCATTTTTGAAATATCTTTGTTTTGTTTTGTTTCAGGTTATCATGAAATTATATTGTAGGGGGTTCGAGGGCAGCATAAAATTTTCTAGGGGATCCACAGGGCAAAAAAAGGTTGGGAACCACTGCAATAGGCCCTGGAAATCAGTTTGTTGAATGTACACACAGACATATGGTCATTAAGAATAGCACATACTTTTGCAGATTCGTACAATATGCAACGTGTATATTTTATGTCGAGGAAAAACATAGACAATGAATGAACTTACGTACTGTTGCTCTCACGACGCAAGCTATCTGTCATACTAGAACGTGGTATTAGAATTTAGCAACTAACCTAGAAAGCATCACATGGATCGGGTGAGCATGCCAATGTTTTAGTATTAGTACGAATTTTCGATTAAAATCTGTTGTCATTTCCTAAGGTATTTACATTTCAGTATTTGTAACTTATTTCTTTATTGTTGGTCATCTTTATATTTCTAATTGTAAGTGTAAAACTGAATCGTTATAGAATTTTACACGTCATTTTCACTCAAAATTTTGTCGCATGTAAACAGTCATTAGTTTTGAGTGCGCTGACATTCGAGCGAGCAAACGACCAAAACCGCTTTAGAGAACGTTCTCTCGTTATCGCTCCTCGACATGAATTTTTCAGTTCATCTGTGAAAGCAGTATGATTCATAAATGCGCCGTGATTCAACCCACCCAAAATTCAGCTTAGCCAAAATGCCTCAGAAATAAAAAACTACACTATTCTTATCATAAGATTCTGCAATGGGTTGTCTTCGGTCCATTCAGTATTGAATTAATTATTTATTCTGGTTTTAGTTTGGAATGCTTAAAGCGTTCTTAAGCACTTCACAAATACAATCTGGGGAATATTTGCATGGTATTTATTTGCACTGAATTTTTGTCTATTTTCTTGCCCTTCTGTTTTGTGATTAAGCCACACGGTGCCATTTTTTGAGCCTTATCAAGACACAGCCAACCATGTTGTCGCGTTTCATTCGTTTTTATCGATCGATTAAACTTGTTATATTTAGTTGCTATGGTATTTTCAATTAATTTTCAATGTCCAAATATTTCTCATTACGCATAACTGCAATCTAACCTCATTCACACGCTTTATTCTCATGAAATCATACATGAAATTATGCATGAAATCACGCATTCAAAGGTTTTGGTCAGGTTTAAATGCTGTTTTCGTGATCGATTCATCTGATTTCGGTACATTTGTGAGAGTATCAGATTCGTTGATGATTGTAATCAAGTTTTGTACTGATGTTGTTGCTCATCAAGTAGAGCACTGAAAATTTCTGCGTTGACTGTTTGAAAGCTGTGGAGTGCTTCTTTCACAAACAAACCAATCAGTTAAGCATACATTGAAAAGAACATTTTTTATTCATATATTCATACACTGAAAAGAACATCTTTTAATCATCTACTATATTTATTTGTGTTACTCTGAACAAAATTGAGAGTATAGCAGTAGACGGCGAAATAATCTTCATGGAGTTGCATTGATAATGAAGTTCGTGCTTGCTGTTCAGTTCCTTTTTCATATCACATTTTGTACGATAAAACGTTTAACAACTGCAATATAAATTGTAATATAACACACCAAAACAATCGTTCCTTGTTTTAATTGAGTTTATTGGATATTCTCGATAATTTATGAGACGTCTCATTCGTCAGAAAGCAGTGGTAAAATTCTCGACGTTCGCAATAATTCAGTGAGAGTTGGGTTTTTGGAAAATGTCATCTATTGAAAGGATCGCATGTTGAAGGATTTTATATACACGGATATGTTCAGCAGTTGATGTATGCACTAGTACAGTTTCTCACTGGATCGATGTTTTTGTTTGTTGTTTTCGCTTTTAATTTATGTAAACACGTGCATCATCTTTGATTTTTTAAAATACTTTTCCAGTAAAGATATCACTTGGTATCACTTTCTTCACGATTTTATGCTCATTTCAAATTTCATAATTTGCACTTCTCTGTGAATCATTTCACGAACCTTAAGTAATCAATTCCTAGAGAAGTAGGTGAGTAAGCACTTTTTAGAATGAATCAAAAAACACTCTAAGTAATCATAGATCTTTGAGTGACTCACATTTCGACCACAATTTCTTTTCTATATAAATGTTCTCTCCGAGTTTTACTATTCAGTCCTATATTCGTGCTAATACTTTTTTCGAACAATCGCTCTTCAGTGATTCGATATTTTCCATGTGATTTCATTGTATCAGTGCTATGAATTTTTGTCATCAAAATTTTATTTCTTTCGATTTCCTCATTAATTTTGTATCTTCGAGTCAACGTTGTTTCGACGTTCATTCAGGTTGCAGAAAGATGACGGGCACATAATAAATGTACTAATACCAGCCAGAAATCACCCCTTCAAAAGTGAGATTTTGTAAAATGCCAACAAAAAACGTCACATAATGTTGTTCCATAGCAGTGTTTCCGAATAATATTTTTATTGGTAACAACGGCAATTTTCAGTTGATATTTTATTGATATTATTATAGATATTATAATAACGCCAATGTTTTACATCAGTAAATATTTTATTGATAATACTGAAAGAAGGTAATTTCATGAGGACGTTTGAGGTGTCTTATTGTTAGACAAATGTACGAATTTGTATA
This sequence comes from Anisakis pegreffii, assembly GCA_035041965.1. Lineage (NCBI taxonomy): Eukaryota > Metazoa > Nematoda > Chromadorea > Rhabditida > Anisakidae > Anisakis > Anisakis pegreffii. The sequence continues at coordinate 12,567 of JAPYMA010001248.1, read as the reverse complement.
ACATTTTCAGTCAGTACGTAATGTCATTAACAACTTGTTGTTCCTCGTAATCTGCGTATGTAAATCGTTCACCTATCTGTTCATATTCACACAAAATCAAAAATCGAACCGATTTTGTAGGTATTCGACGTGGAATTGAAGGCGAATTATAGCAATGTCATATCATCAATTCCATGGAACCATTCGTGCGCAACCGAATTTTAATGCGACTCAAACAGCCGAAGCGCTGAAAGAAGCGATGAAGGGATTTGGATGTGATAAACAGAAAGTTCTTCACGAATTAACACGAATCAACAGCGCACAACGACAAATTGTATCATATTATCTATTGTCAAGTCTCCTTTCAACTCAAGCGATAATAATATAGTTCGAGTAACATGCAGAACTTACCGAACATTCTGAAACATTTAGAATTCATTTGCATTCCGAAACTTAAACATTTTGTAGCCCCTTAAATTGGTTGATTCGAATCGGTTCATAAGTGGTGAAATCTGTTGTAAATGGTTGACGGTATGTGTTTTTAACGTTATAGATCATTGAAATGTAAGTTTGAAAAAAAATGCTTCAGGTCGCTGCAGAGTACATGGGAATGTACGGTAGTGATTTGCGTCATGATCTCAAGAAGGAATTACATGGCGATTTTGAAGAAGTGATCATGGCATTAACGCTTTCACCAGCTGTTTACGACGCCAGACATCTTCACAAAGCGATTTCTGTGAGATATCTTCATAAAGCCATGCGCTTAGTGACTCACAAATTGCGATGCATGAAAATTATTTAAGCTAAATGTATGAACAGTAATAACGATCCATGTCCCTACTCTCGGTAACTCAGTTCACGTCCAGTACTATAAGTACGAAGATTCGAATCAATCACATCACCTCTTTTCAAAGTGAAATTTTCTAAAAGTCTTCTAGAAATGCACCAGAAAGAGTCCGTTCATAGCCATCGCCAGACTAGGCTGAAGAAGGGCAATTTTCGTTGTTTCATGCTAACCTCATTAATGTAATTATTTTTTGAAGGGTCTTGGTACGAAAGAAAATGTGCTAATTGATGTGATTTGTACTCGAACAAACGAGCAATTGAATGCCATCAAAACAGCATATGAAGGTGAATACGGTAGATCGCTGGAACGTGCTGTTAAATGGGATACACATGGCGACTTTGAGCGACTTCTTGTTGCACTTCTTCAAGCGAGACGTGATGAAAGCAATCGTGTTGATGAGAGCAAAGCATATGAAGTGTTTCTTGAACTGATTTCTAAGATTCCGTCATTATGAGAAGTTTCAGAAAATTCTAGCGGAAAATCCTGGCTGTGCACATTTGAACTTGAAACTGATTTTTCCATGAGAAAGTGCAGTTAGAAATTACCTTTATGCTCTTAATGATTTCAGCAAAATCGTTACTTCAGGATGCACAAAAACTGTTCGATGCTGGTGAAAATACATGGGGCACTGACGAATCGACATTCACTCAGATTTTAGTGACCGAAAATTTCCATCAACTTCGCAAAGTTTTCGAGAAGTACAACGAAATTGCTGGTCATCCCATTGAGCAGGCGCTTGAGGTTATTGTTTTTCAATTATTTCAGAAGAATGACGAAATTTTAATCTTATGAGTTTCTTTGTATACTAAAGAAAATATTTTGATAACGAGCAAATACTTCAGCGTGAATTTAGCGGTGACACAGAGAAGGGTTTCCTCGTTTTGGCTGACTGCATTCAAAGCACACCACGATTTTTTGCGCAACGAATCTATAAGACGATGAAGGTTATTGAACTATTCATCATTCTCGTTTGTTCCACTTCAGTTGATTTCTGAAATATATTTATGATGAAGCAAAAACCAAGTGTACTTTTGTTAATACTTCAAACGAAATTTTTCATTGACTGAATTATCACCAATTTCTGCAGTGCTGCTTTCCTTGCAGTTATTACCAGTTTGCAGTTTTTCTCTGAATTTCGTCACCTTTTGTTCTCCTTTTGTTTATTGTTCTCTGATTTTTTTCGTTTTGTTGTCGTTTTGCTTTTGTTTTGTTCTGTGACCACGATTTTGTAGTATTGTTTTCGCTGTCAAGAGAACAAACAATTGAGTTGAAATTTCCCAGAAAATATCACGTAATAAGCACTAGAAAGTAGAAGAGATCGTCTATGATATATGATCATTGGAATTCAAAGATTTGGCTCCATTCGCCAGTTCTTGATGTTAACGTTGTTATTCAGGGTTTCGGTACAGATGACAGTGAATTGATTCGACTGATCGTTTCAAGATCTGAATGTGATTTGGCTTTGGTTCGAGAAGCGTATTGCCAAGAATTCGAAACGTCACTTGTTGATGCGATTAAATCTGATTGTTCGGGAGCTTATAAGGATTGCTTAGTTTCTATTGTTGAGGGTAACTGAAAAATTTTTCAACTTAATGCGAATGACAAATCTTTTTGTTATACGCCAACTATCATTGAATTACTTTCACTGTTATATTTCCGAGTTCACTTAATTTCATCCCCACAAACTTAAGAAAGGCGATTCGTCTTTCGCCTTATCCTATTCCTTTATACTCCCTGCTGTTATATTTCGCTTTATTCTTCTCTTTTCGCAGATATGGTTTCTGTTCGTCGCAAAGCCTAATAAACCGTTGAATCTTACTACTTTCAATTTTCATTTTGATTTTTCTTCTCAGTAATCACATAAGTATTCGACATGTATTAAGTGTGTTTAAGTGCGCGGTAAATAACTTGGACTCTACAATTAGTACATTGATCGTCACGTTTTTGTGCTGTATACTTTCCTTGTTTAACACTGACCTACCAGCCTGCATAATTTCCTCTCCTGCCTCCCCGACGGCCTCCCATCTTGACTGAATCACTGCACCTCACATTTGGACTCTGCGTGGATTGCTAATGCAGTGTAATTGGAAAATCAAAAATATCATTTTCAGATTATCGGCAAGCTCCAACTTGTCCTCGACCACTGATTGTAAGACATTTTCATGCTATCATCATCAAAAGACTTAATTATCAAAAAAGTGTACGCGTCCCGGAAATTTATGCCTAGTTCTTGAGATAAAGTTGGAATTTCAGTGCTATGCTACATCTGAGATGTGACGTAAAAGAAGAAACTGCGGCATTGTTGAATACTATTAATCTATTGCTCATGGAGACTGCTATGTCTTATTCGTAATCATTAATGGACAACTAAGTGTGTAATCATTCAACATAATTATAATTTTTGTGACAACCTTGGTATTGCTATATTGAAAAAATATTCAGATATGGTCCCATTCATGCTGATTTAGTCACTATAGGGTTTTGCAGTTTAATTCAAACCAAATGGTTTGTTTTGTATACATGCAAATATTTTGCCTCCATTTGCCTATAATCATGAGGTCAGGAATGTAGATATTGTTGTCGCCACGAAAAAGCAAAGGAGGATGAGTAAAAGAAAGCAAGCCCATGATCGTTGTTTGTCGGGACTAGTGAGTCGCGAGAGGAGTTGGGAGTGATGATTCATGAAATTTAGGATAGCATGAAAGCGCTTGGCAAAATTTCTAACGAAAGAATTGTTGCGCATGGAGTATAGATTTCGCAGATATTAAACAAAAGAATTCTTTTGCATTGCACACATGCAAAAGAATAGAAAGAAAGGGGATTTATTTCAGTTCGTATTTCTTTGTCTGCTTATGAATGTAACAATTACAAAAAGACGTCCATCTGATGACTTCATACAAGCCGTGTTCGAATTAACTAAAGTAAACATTAGCTAGACAAAGATGATGTGGATTGGCGTTGATGGTGTTCAGTGATAACTGAAATTGTTCACTGATGAAATTATGCAATATTCTGTTCAGTGTTCTTATGGATCAGCCAATGTTGATCATCCATATTATCGCTAATAAGTTTTTTGTGCCCGATGATGGTTCTTATTATCATTGTTATTGTTGTTGATTAAGGATGTAAGAGATACATCATTTGATTGATCGATTATTAATTAATTTGTTTAACTAACTGATTATTATGATATTATTATGATTAGGGCTGTGTTGAGACTGCCTCAATAATAGGCAATTCGTCATTATCACTGCTAATTAGATTCTGTTACGCAGCACATCAGACAAAAGCGACACACAAATTTCAATCTCGGCTGTGATTTTCCTTCCAAAATAGACATATTCGGTGTGACTCTACCAGTCTCACAAATGCACTGATAAAAATAATTCATGTTGTTCATGTCTTCCATCGTCACATCCCGTTTGGCTTCACCTTCAATCAAACGATCGAATTTCATCATTTGATTCGAGCACGCAAACCTCAAAAGACTGAAAATGATGAGCCTCAAGCTGCCATACTAATCGTTAGATTAAAAATGTTGATCCAGAAATTGCTAATCTATCGCGCACATTGATCAGTGTGGCACAGATACGTGAGATGCCCCCAGAGAATCATCAACGCTTCTTAAAGTAAGCAAAATAGCCCGACACCATAGAATCTGATGAATTCGATGGTGCGAAAAAAACGACCACTTTGCTGGGCAAACCTGAGAACAGCGACTTTGAAAATAGTGACCCTATTAATGAAAACGTAATGCACAGATTGACCAATATAGATTCAATGCATTGAAATGAGCGCTGCCGAGCAAGGGAGATGCCTACAGGAAATCGGTTGATTTTAAGAAAGTAAACGAAGTCGCCCGACATCATAACCCTGAGGAGATACAGCTGATTTTCTTAACGTATCTCAGGTAACTCGGCGGCATTCAACACAACGCATCAATGTTGATCGATGCGTATATTACTATAGTACGGTAGGGTCAAAGATGGCAACTCGTACGGCATTGAGAAAGCAGCGATATCTCCTCAACGAATCATTATTGCTCGGTAAAATATATGATATTCTGAATGCAGAAATTCTGAGCAATCGAATGGTGCAAAGAAATTCACATGTTATCGGGCAAACATGAGAATACAGTTACCTTGAAGATGGTAACTTCCACAGAGTTATTGTAACGTGCAGAGATATTGATCCATAGTGATAGAATGTATATGAATGAGCGATTATGCGCTCGTTCTTAATATAGCTTTATGAAAATAGCCATAACTCCTCAAGAATGCGGAACTGCTCAACAAAATATATGTTTTTCTGAATGCAAAGGCTCCGGTGCATTGAATGATGCACAGAAATTTATATGTTGGTGGGCAAAGCTGAGAGTACGGTAGCCTCGAAGATGGCAACCGCTATAGCATTGAGAAAATAGCAATATCTTCTCAACATCATCACTGCTGGGTAAGATATACCATATTCTGAATGCAGAGATTCTAAGCAATCAAATGGTGCAAAGAAATTCATATGTTATCGGGCAAACTTGAGAGTACGGTTCCCTTGAAGATGGTAACCTCAATAGCGTGTAGAGATATTGATCTACAGTTATAGAATGTATATGAATGAGCGCTTATGCGCTCATTATTGGTATAGCCTTACGAAAATAGCCATAACTCCTCAGCTAAACAAAATCGCTCGACAAAATATAGGTTTTTCTGAATGTAGAGATGAAGTTGGATCGAACGATGCAAAAAAATTCACAGGTTACTGGGCAAAGTTGAGAAGACGGTAGCCTTGAAGGTGCCTCCCGAGATAGTATTATTAAAATACCTATCTCTCCTCAACTAAACCAAATTGCTCACTAAAATTTATAATATTCTGAATCTAGAGGTTCTGCTGGATCGATTGGTGAAAAGAAACTCACATGTTTCCTGGCAAACTTGAGAAGACGGTTAGCTCGAAGATCGCAATCCGCCTATTGCTGTATTAATGTATTGATTGCTGTATAGTGATCAATGTAGACTAATGATGAGCGCGAGTGCGCTAATTGAAATAGATCTAAGAAAATTGCTATATCTCCTCAGCTAAGCAAAATCGCTCAGCAGAATATTTGTTTTTCTGAATGTGGAGATCCAGCTGGATCGAATGATGCAAAAAAATTCATAAGTTATTGGGCAAACTTGAGAAGACGGTAACCTTGAAGGTGCCACTCGAGATAGCATTAATAAAACACCCATCTCTCCTCAACTAAGCCAAATTGCTCAGTAAAATTTATAATATTCTGAGGATGTAAACCTCTATAGAGCTATTGTAACGTGTAGTGGTATTGATTTACAGTGATAGAATGTATATGAATGAGTGTTTATGCGCTCGTTATTGATATAGCCTTATGAATATAGCCATAACTCCTAAAGAAAGCGGAATTGCTCAACAAAATATATGTTTTTCTGAATGTAGAGGTTCCGTTGGATCGAATCGTGTAAAGAAGTTCAAATGTCACTGGTAAAGCTGAGAAATCGCTTTGTTAGCCAGAGTGCCGTTAGGCTGAATGTGGTTATTGTAATAACGCTAGATTTTCGTACATTTTGATCGCCTACATCATGTTCAGGTTGTGTCAGAGCTTATTCTTTTCACTGCTTTAATATTTCTTAATGTCAGTCTTAAAGATTAATTCTGATATTTTTTTGGAACGAGTACGTTGCAGACTTTATAATCAATATCAGGGTGATTGTCAACTTCGTAATTTCACCTTTAGATCGGATATGGTGATAGTGTTACCAATATTATTCATGTCATGTCACCTATATGTTCGCTATCGTCACTACCATGAAATGCTTTTATACTTGGATTGTAGGCTACCACTTGTTGTTTTGTTATATTTTTACTCTCCTGGTATACAAATTTGACTACTAATGATATAGCCTTCGTGAAAATCGCAATTTAATGTTTGCGGTCGTAACTGCAGTCGTCACGTACGTCGCAATTCACCCCCAATCTTTTCAGCATCCAGACTGGGAATTGCCGCCATTAATCGCTTTTTTTTGTGCCAATTTTTCCATGACCTTTAATGCGAAAGATTTGAAATTCTCTTCCCTTTGCATAGATATTTTCTTTGAATCCAGATGAGGTTCCCAAGAAAATCTATACCGAGAGTCGTCATGTCTGCACAACGGACCTTGGTTGCCAGTCGTCTGGACGAGACTTGATACTGATTAAGGTGCGTTGTTATGGTGGTGCTTCAAGGAGAAAATACACAAATGCTAATCAAATTTTTATTTCCAATAAGCATGTTCTTTCACAACTTGCATCAGAATACGTTGCATTCAATAATAAACAAACTCATCATAAAGTACAATAAAAAACATCGACAACATTACAATATCAAAATATCAATTACCACCACTTCATAAAAACAGCATTGATGAAGAAAATATATCACAGAGATTCCATCTTACAAATCAATAAGTCAACGAAACATTCTTAGATTTGTTTACAAATGCCATCCATGGGAAGAATCTGAGATAGGAGATTAGAAATTAGACATGAAAAAGTTTCTCATCAAGATAAAGAGTTCTGACACCTGAAACAATGGCAGCCAAATAAGAACAGTGTTAAATTTGAAAAAAGTAGTCACCCAAACGAGAAAAATTACAGATGCGTTTCGAGGAACATTTTCGAAGCGATAAAATGATGGATAAAATGGATATGAGTGAAGGAAACCAACTGTTCATTGTTGATGAACAAAAATATTGATGGTTCGTTGATCTCTTATGTCGAAACTCTGCGAGGAACAGCGAATCTGCAAGTAATTGGTAAATATGGAAGCTGATTTGGATAACGAATGGTCTTAACTTGTCTATAAACTATATGATTGATGGATGAATAACATGCTCTATTCGACAGATTTTTAACATTAACGCACTAACACTTCAGACAAACTGGTGACAGCGATAAAAAACAACTTTATGGACAAAGATTCGCGTAAGTTAAATAGTGTCTGCAAAATCATTCGTATCGATCATCAAAATGTTAACAGGTTTTGTTACCACTATTAACAAATGAGATGATATGATATGAATGAACCAAAAAGAAAAAACCCTGGAATATGGAATTAAAACAACAGTGCAACGCTGTGCTGATAAGATAGCATCCTTGAATGTAATTATTAAATTAATGATAACTGACCTCAACAACGATTGGGAAACAAATGAATAATTGCCGGCATGGTCTACCCATTGGTAACAATTCCGACAAGGGATCGAAATCGACAAATTGAGCTATATTGAAAAGTATACCACGGATATTTTACAAATACCACAGATATCATGAATATTCAACAAATACTGGTGAAATGTGCACACAGGGCTACATTCTCACCAGTGAATAAGGCGGTCATGGTCCGCCAATTGCTGCACTGAAAAGCAAACCACACTGAACATGGAAAGTTAAGAAATAAATGGAGTACAGATTTCTCGGAGAAATATGCATGAGAGCGAATCGGTGATGTGATTGAAGTGATTGAGAAAATGATTCGAACATCATGCAATTTTAATGCATTTAGCAAAAGAAGGGTCGAGAGTGATAAGACATAATGGAAATCAGAGACGAGAATCAACTAGAGACTGTGAGAGGACAGTTGTATATAGAAAGCGTGCTTAGCTTGTGCAAGAAAGGTAATTCCGCTGGAAATCATTCTCCCGTCTGTGTTCTATTCATTCTTTTCTACGTTTTTATGTCCATTTCCCATTTTGTCTCATCAATCTCGTTCCTTATTTTGAGCATTGCACTGCAGCTTCACTATGTCACGATACTTTTCTTATTCACTGCAGCCATATCAGTGAATTGCTCTCGTTCATAATCATCCCGAGAATCTTCACTCTATGCCTTCAGCTCACATTTCTAGCACATTTCAATATCCAATAGAAATGAATGCAGCAAGACGATCTGCCACAGCAGTGTTCAATTGTTGAATTCGATAACTGAACATCGTAAGATGAGATATGGTATTACCAAGCATCTTAAAGAAACACTCATTGTCAGTGTTCCATCTCATGATTCGCAACTCTTCCAAATCCAACCTTTCAACGGTGAACGATTTCAAAATAAACTAATGTTGAAATTAGAAACAAGAATGTGGCCAATACAAAAGCGCAACATTCGAATGCGTCAAATGGAAGGAAACAAAAATGCTTTGCTAAATAGGATGCAGCACTGCGTAAGTGAGTGCATATTAAATGCATCTCATTTCCGCTGCTCAATGGGTTAAAATTGAGCACGAGGCAAAATGAAATGCATGCGAAATGCATCGCTATGCATTACAGAGAACTGTATATGCTTCGACACATGGTTGAATTACCCAAGTGTGAGGTAATCATACAGCACTGTGGAAGTGCGATGCATTAATCTGCATCTCGCTTACATAGCGCTGAATGAATTAGTATGCATCTCATATGCATTCAGTTCGCTGAGATGCATATTAATGCAAATGAACTGAAAGCATACCGATACATTCAATTCATTGCATAGCAATATATGCGCTTTCACATTTGGTTCAATTACCCAAGTGTGAGGTAAGCTTACAGAGCGGTGCAGTGATATGCATTTCGCGTACGCAGCGCTGCATGCATTCAGTTCATTTTGCATTAGTACGCATCTCATATGCATAGCAATGCAAATGAACTGTGGGGACAAGAAACAATCACAAAACGAGGAGTATTTTCGATAAACGCCCATATACAGGTAAATGGATTGAATAACACTATAAAACCTGAAAAGGCGAAAATATTTAAAGTGACTTGGCATAAATAGACATTTTCAACAGTAAGCATGAAATTGTGACATAACTGAACCAAGATAATTAGATTAATTAAGCAAATCGAAGAGGGCAATCAAACAATTGCGTACCAAAAATGCAATTATTCATTAAATTCCCTCGAAATCTGATTATTTCGACAAAACAAAGGTGCACTGGAATATGGAATCAGAACAACAGTGCAACATCCTTGCTGACAGCATCTTTGAAGGTATTTTATGAAAATAATGATAACTGATCTTATCAATTATGATTATTCTGGCAACAATTGGAAAACGAATGAATAAAAAAGACTAAGCGCAAGAGTAATGAATGCATTTACTTACAGTAATCAAAAGCATATGAACGATGAGAGTACGGTAGGCTCGAACAAGGAAACCCATGCAGCATTGAGAACATAGCTACATCTCCATATCTAATAATAATAATAGCCGCTGGGCAGAATGCATGATATTCCCAAACTAGAGGTTCCGCCGCATCAAATGGTTTACAGAAATTCATATGTTAAAGGGCAAAGCTGAGAGTACGATAGCCTCGAATATGGCAACCGTTACAGCATTGAGAAATAGAATGATTATGGAATATCAATGCAGTAATTACAAAGAATTTTGATGAGTATTTTCCGTGAGTGAAAAGACTCTCGCAAATATTCAATAACAGTCAAATGGATCAAATTGGTGAGTGAAAAGACGCATTATGATCTGAACTGACTGGATCTGGTTCCCAGGCGTTGTGGAATGGAACGGTACCGATTGCCACATCTCACCTTCGAGCCATTTCGGTTCGTTTGTCACCGGGAATAAACTCTCAACATTGCCTGTGCACTTTCAATGGCACGATCCACTGAAGTCGTCATCACCTCCAGCTTCAATAGTCCATTCTCTGGATGAAATTGAATCAACAAATGCTAATCATGGAGGTACGAGTACGAGAATCGACTTTTTACATCAACGATGCATTAATTTCCTTGCTAATTCATTCGCTAATTTTTTTGGTTTCTACGAAGTGATACGGTGATATTCTCAGCAATAATCACTCATTGTGGTTCTTTTTCATTATCTGCGTCGTTCAATAGGATTGATGTTGTCAACGAATGCATTCTGTTGTCTTATCGTTTGAAGCAACTGGTAATGAACAATAATGACTATTGATATTGATTCATTTTACGCCTCAAAACCGAACTGAACTACGAACCTCATACACATTGTATCGAGAACCGATGTAACCGCCATATCGTTGTCTAAAGAAACAACCCAATCCGTACATTTGCTTCATACCGAACGGTAATTTGCATTCAAACAATCAAACATCAGATGCTTTGCTAACAGATGCTTTCAACATGAATAAAAATAACATTAGTTAGATGGCTTCATCCTCTTGGCCAATATTGCTCAGTATATTTATCGTTTGAATACGGATATCTGGTTGGTGCTCTATCACCATGTCTCCAGATTGCTTGAACATAGACCAACTATCGCAAACATTCAACGGCAGTCAATTGGATCGCTGCACTGAACAATAACAGAAACACTTGCAGCAGTGTGATGTGCATCTGTAACTCAGATGATTGAATATGGTGTTCATATAAGACTAAAGTTAAGATAAGCGGATGCCTAAACACAACAACAAATCTATTGAAAGCGCATGCAATACAGCGCACCAAACATATATTCCGTTCACTAAAACACACTATATCCACACAAACTATCATACAAAAAACGAAAAGCACAAAAGGATATTGCCAATAGATGTCTAATTATCGCCATATCTGTCACATCATTATTAAGTTCATGCAAAATACCGGTTTTTGAACAACCGAAGCATATAACAACATCAACTATATTCAGTGGTGAGCGTAAGAACTCCACAGAACAAGAAATACAAAAGCAATCTATGTCGATCAGTTCCTACAGAAAAGTAGAGTACCATTCAGGAAAAAGTTTACGGACAATTTTTTTGGATAACTGCTTCAAAAGTTGTACAACGCAACTTTTAATTTCTCATAAGCCTGGATGAATACGTACATGATACGCACATTACTAGGTACATGATCGTAGATGAGTTGCGGTTACTTTCGAGCACATATTTTGAGCATCGATATTTAGTAGGACCAACTGATTGGAGTAAGTTATGTTTGGTCTCATGTTTAGGTTCAGGTTCGAAGTAAGGTCAAATCTCGTTAAGTTCTCAATTGCGCTTAACGAGACTTAGCCTTAAACTTAATTCAAAATAAAAAGACGCGTAGACACATAATGTATCGGTCACTTATATCAAATTGATTGTAAACAAATCATTTGAAAGAGAGCACCTAGTATAACAGTTAACTTATTTTCCAACAAAACCAATCAGTATTTGAAATCAACATTTCAAAATTGTCAGCGAAAAATATTAAGAGCACCGCTTTTTAGAACTATTAGAGATGATAATGAAAGTGTAAAAGAATATTTATGCGATTCGCTCAATTCAAAATCATTTCATCAAAGTATTAACTCTATGCCAAATTAATCTGTTCATATAATTTGAATGTTCACAAATCAAAATTTATCATAAAGATAATTCAAATAAATGGAATTTCATGAATGTAGAGACTTGTCTAAATTCAAAATTATATTCAGATGCATAACGTCGTCTATTCTACATGAGAAAATATCAAACTCATTAGAAAAAGCATTTCAGAGTGCACTATTCCGAAGGCGGACAGAGAAAATTCAGTCAAACGCACGATTGGAAGATTTGTTTTGACTTCTATGTAGTGTGTTACGAGGACGGAGAAAAATCAAGGACGTGAATGTCGGGGACGAAATTTCACAGTCGTGGACCTAGAAATGGCAGTGGGCTCGAAAAATATCGGAAAAGGGGAATCGGGGATGGGGTCCCCAAAATTCTCCGATCCCTACAACACACTGCTTGTATCTTCTTCGATGTTTTCCTGCGTGAGCTT
>JAPYMA010001242.1:0-111189 GCA_035041965.1 Anisakis pegreffii | reverse complement strand
CAATGATTTGCTGATTCCATAAATGATGGATAAGAATGGTAACCTCGATGATTCCACTAAAGCCATTGATTTGCATTGAAATGAAGTGAACTTATGGACTTTGCAAGATTACTTCGATGAATTAAAATTGAAAATTCGAAGGGATATATGCTCTGAAGTATACGGTAATTTTAGAGATTCTTTAGAGGGGCGCCAAAATGAGTTAGTTGGATTTTGAAAATGTTGCCGGCATCTGATTGAGACTAGTATTATTATCTATTACACAATCCATCATAACAACACAATCAAAAGATTGCCAGATAAGATCCGTGAGTCGGCATCTCACAAGCAAACATTCTCGTCGTATCACGCTCTGATGTCTTTGTTTTTATTATCGTAACCTTACCGTTTTTATTACTTCTTTCCTCTATCTGATTCATCCATCCATCTCTTTTCGAATATTTCAAATTTTTTCTTCATTCAACCATCAGCACTTTACTAATTCCTAACAAACTATGTATGCATTTATTCGTTAGATGGTAAGTAACTGCGATCGTGTTTGAATTCAGCCACCAATATTTAGTACATTGCTTTTTTATACTCTTTTTTTCAATTCTAATCGATAGTTAATTCTAATTTTGTAATTAATCCATCAATTTCGAGAAATCGAATAATAGTTCGTTCATGTAAATAATTGCTTCGAATGTTGTTCCTCATTCAATTTGTTGAGTGAAACAACAGAGCACAGTGAATTGCAGTGATCTGTTGCAATAGATATGTATATGAGCGAATGATAGCAAATTGATTCATGATCATCAGCAACATGATTCAATCCAATTATACAATTATACAACCCATGTTACGCATGTGTGGAAGGCAGCAAGCAGCTCATGGTTGCATCACCGATAATAAGCATTGACAGAATTGACGACATGGTGAAAGGAGGGCATCAATTTGATCGCGTGATGTTTTTGTGCATACTGCATGATTGGTGTTACTGTAGCATCGGATACTGTAGAGCTGACTAGTTAAGGTTAATATTGATATGCGATCATTTAAAGGGAATTGGTTATTTGCCTCAAATCCATACTTTGTTGTTGTTATTCAGATGATTATACAACATAGTACATAGAGCATTCAATTAGTGATGAAGTGGACCTTAACGTTCACTTCAGTACAAAAATCGATGATTAAGAGAGTAAGCAAACAAGTCGTCGTTTTGGTGCACATTGCTTGAGCGGATAAAAAGTTTTCATTAATGTGCAGGTGATTGATAATAATGTGCGATGACGTTTGTGACATAAAACGAGAGAAGACTACGCATTTGGAACATACTCGTTACGTATGACAATACTTCGAGCTTATTGTCGTGTTGTCAGCACGAAAAAATGTTTTATATTTAGAATAAAAAACAATCTTGGTGCGAATCTATCTGAGTGTGGAGGAATATCGTTATGAGATTGACATTAAACTTTAGAAATTCTTTCATGTTACCGCCGCCGTCAAATTGGATTCACAATTCGAATTTTGCTTGAATGAAGCGCTTTCTGATTTGAAGCTCATGACGACCAATTACATCTGTTAAGAAAAAACAACTTCATATGTGTATCATCATTAAGGCGCCATCTTGCCTATTCGATTACCATTCAGTTCAGCTAAACCTTCTTTCTAGATAAACTTTTTTATAGGAGTCAAATTGAAGCGAAATTTGCTCTTCTAGGTGAAAATTTTCTCAATTAACAGTTTTTCGATGAGATTCCATCCTCGCCAGATGTATTTTGAGTTCTATCATTTTGAATTGGCTTTAAGTGGTACAGAAATGTTTCGAAAAAATGCAAATGTACTCTTAGAGTGGTGTAATTTGTTTGCGTATTGATTGTTCTTCATTCGAAAGTACATAATTGTATTTGTACAATAAAATAGTAGTGCATCAATGAAGTATCTTATTCAGATGTCTATTCCCTAAAATGTATCATAATTTTGTCGGTCACATCAAACAGCATTCGCATACCAAATAATACGATTGCTATTTAGTAATATTGCTTGTCTGATGAGATATTATAGATAGATGCATTCACATCGGATCGTTCGTTGCTTCTTTGCATCGTCGTCACTAAATCAACTTTTCATTTACATTACACTTTCAGTTTTTTAATTCCCCAAAGGGGTTGTCATATTACGTCTATGATTCAAACTGAACACTGCCAATGATTCAAATTCAGATTTTAACGCCAATACCAACCAATACCATATGAGTATTAATATCGCCAAGTTTGATATAGCCATATACTTATTAGATAGGTGCTCGAAAACAACTATCTGCATCAACTTAACACTCAACTTGATAAGTATAAAAGTAAGCATATTGGCATGGTAGTACATTAAAACTGATGATTCAGCATAAGAACATAAAAGAGATGCTGCTAATATATTAGTTTCACAATAACCATTTCAATGGCGTGATAATGTTCACAAATGAGTCTTAATTAACCAATTCATAATAACACATCCGGTTGCATTACACTCTTTTGTTTTACTATTACAATGTTACAGTGAAATTTAAATCGTTTGTGAGTGATACGGTAATCTTTCTGATTCATCGCTCTGAAATTTGAATGAACATAAGTATTTGTTCACTTGTGACAAGCATAGCCATTATGATACTGAAATGATAACTCAAAATGAGAGAGCAGATTATCCAAATGGATCAGTTGTATCAAATGCACGATTCAAAGCACTGTGTGATTATGCAGAGAATAATAACTTTTGTATCGTGAAGTAGATCGGACAGTGCAAAACGTGATTTGTAAGTATGAGCCAGCAACTGATGATTTCCATTCTGTTTTGAGATGTTACCAGATTCCACTATAGCGACAAGATAGTTTATGTTTGCTGGCAAATAAAATTACTATCAATCAGAGTGAGTTTCAAGCAGGAATGTTCGGGTAAAGAACTGGATTATGATAAAACGTTGAAAACCCGTAGTGATGGGAGGAAGCACGACTGAAATTTTTTCAGGAGAATTGGTATGCAACGAGCACTAGAGCTAATTTTTGAACACTTCCGGGAATATAATCTTTTGAGAAAACAGAACGTCTTCGTCGTGAAATTTGCCTCAAAGACCCACTCAGTCAGCCAATTGTTCAATTGTAATGATACGATAAAGCAACATGAGTGTATGGTATGGTATGAGCGAATTGAATGCTGCATGAGATGGATGAATAGCAACATGTTGCAGTAAATTGGCATTGGTGTGTGTGTGTGTGTTTCGATGAAAGTGGATTTGTTATGCTTGAGTACATATGCGATGATGCTTGATGCGTTTTACGAGCGAATATAAGCAGTGCGCATACACACACAATCAATTACTTAAATTAAAACGACAATCCACATCGAAAGATACCGGATCGCATTAATCGCATTCCCCGTTAACCATTCACTTTCATTTGATAACCTTCAGCAGAATTTCGTTACCGTTCACTTCATACTTATAAGCATCAGTTAATAAGTTCAAATTTGATTACATAATAGCTCAATTCCAGTACAGTGTAAAATCTGCCTTCAATTGTCGAAATCTATCACAGATATTTGTATCTTTAGTTTCGATGGCATACATTTTGAAGTGAAGCTAGCATATATTTTATGGGTAATGATTAGATATGGATTGATTAGATGAACATTTGGCAAGTGTTTAAGAAGAGAATGTTCAATATGACAGTAAAAGTTGGATGACGGAACTTGCAGATGAGGTGATGATAGGAACATGTGAAGAAGTTTTATGGTTGCCAACTATATCTCGAATACTAATTATGGGTTATTTATGGTATTCGGGTTGCATGAGAATACTTTGAACGGATTTTTATCTGCGATTCGTGCTAAGAGTTTAGCTGTGCAAACAGCACATAACCCACAATTAAGAGTGCACAACGCAAACTTAACCTCAGCCTAACGAAAGGTCGTAAAATTTATGAATACGCGATCCATGTGCATACGTCTAATCTGTGCCTCTTACCCGCCCGTCTATTGATCTATATTTATTTAAAATGGTTGGCTTATTATTGGTTCACTTAACCAAATATTTGACTGATACTGATCGTCAACATTTAAGATCCTACACTCGATTGGACAGGAAATATTTCGTCAAGGAAGAAAAGGAAACCGTACACAAAATATCAAACGCTTGAATTGGAGAAAGAATTTCTATACAATACTTATGTAAGCAAACAGAAACGATGGGAGTTAGCCAGAAATTTAGTTTTATCCGAGAGACAAGTCAAAATTTGGTTTCAGGTAAGGCGAAATCACTTTACAATGTAGTTTTTTAATAGTTGTTGATGAATTTATTCAAAAAACCGCAGAAAACTTTTTGCAAACGTTTCCACTTCTCGCTATCATTTATTATTGTTGTTTTGTTTGAAGCGAATAAGCAGTTTTTAACTGAATCATAAATGAGTTGCTGTATGCGTGGCGAATTTACGAATTAAATTAATCAAATAATTCCGTTCAAAATAAACTTCAAACAATCGAAATATAAGAACGATAAAAAATTTCAGAACCGAAGGATGAAAGATAAGAAACAGAAGCAGCGATCAGCCGTCGATCAGTCGTGTAATTCACAAATTATGATGCCGGGCTCTATGAAAGAGGAATAATTTATTGTGAATGTTTTGTGTGAATTGTTCTTTTTGATGACTGCTTATTATTATTATTAATATGATTATAATGATATGATCACTATAAGTATTACCCTATTATCAATATTATTCTTGTTGTCAACTGCAAAAATGTATTATGCTACGTGTCAACAATGAATGACTATGCCAGGCTCATTTTATCAACCGTATTCACTCTCCGACTCTCGTCACTTTCAAAAACTGAATCTGTGAAAGTTCTGGCAAGCACTGCAAATGATTGTTTTAAAAAAACTATTCGCAAAAAATTTTGTTGAATGTCGAAATTTAATAATAGAACAAAAGGAAATTTAGCAACGATTTTTTGTAAAAATGAGGTTCATTACTGGATGTATTCGATAGATTATTCAAATGAATAATTATGACCGTTTAGATGACTAATCATGTTCAGATGAAATCATCATTGTTGCGAAACGAGCTTTAGAATATGATACTGTGTATCATAACAACCGAACTCTTTGGAAATTATCAAATTTCCCCAGATTCATTTACGACATGATGTGTGATGCATTACATCACTTGTTATAATATGATATTGTCTTTGTGTAATACTGCAGAGATCAATTTGAATGAATTTCGTTTGTTTTCATAATGGTGAAGTGCGAAAATTATTACTTTGTATGAATAAATGATGTGTGTTTGTAGATTTATTTGTCTCGTACAGTAATATGCACTGTGAACGAAGACATCTTTGTGATGATCACATGCATTCATGATCTACTCAACATCTGTTTCGAAGAACAATAGCATTTAGCAAGTAACCAAAATCATCTTTCATAAGCCACATTGCCTACAGTACGATTACATCGATCCAAATGATACTCATCTTCTCACAATTTATCAACTGATGAATTAACACATCAGTATGAGCGGGCAGAATGCATAAACTATCACTCATAGCTTCAAATAATCAGCAAAATCCTTCGTGAATGCTTACGTTTAAATCTAATTGTCTAAAATCAGAATATCAACAAGTCCTAATTAGAACAACATCGATAAACCGTTCAGTTTCAAGCGCAACCCAGTGGATGATGACGACGATTCAACAAAACCAAATCTAGCAACGAAACGGCTTTTAACAATTTAACTGCAACTGTATGTGTACAGTATTTGTATATTGTACCCGTATATGCACTGCCAGTTTTTGAGTTGCAATTTGAAATAAGTAAAGAAGACAAGCATTGAAACTACGATTCTGCATCACAATCGAAGAATCAAAGAATCGGAAAAGCAATTCACTGGAACTGTTTTAAATTTTACATCCAGTGCCATTCTTTCAAATTGTTCTATAAAAATTTTTGTCTTAATACACTTCCGTTAACGCTCAATCGAAAAGCGCCTATTTGATAGCACGTTGTCAACAAGATGCACGAAAAGCTGATTAGTAAGTAAAACAATGTGCCTTTTTTTAAGCAAGTACGCATTCAACATCCATTTGTGACGACTTCACTTCTTCGGAAGATTCGCCTTTTCAACATCTATAAAAGTATTGTTAGAATGAGTAGGGATCCAATGCGGCTTCATAACATGTCCTTATGGGTCAGACTGCACCGTTGATTTCAAGATATTTGTGTTGTCACGAAAACTGTTGAGTCAGTAAATTTTGCAGCTAAACTAATGCAAATTCTCATAATCAGATATTAGAGTGTAGACAGCAGGGTCAAATCGCATGCTAATGCATAGATACTGCTGTAATTTTTGAAATGCTGCGAGAAGTTCCACGAGGTTTGTGTTCACGTTTATTATCAGGTTGAGATTCAGGCTTAGACTAGGTTTATGCACAAATTAATGACTGATCCTGCTCCTTCAACATATGATGCATTGTTTAAGACGTGTTTATGAACGATAGAGCTGCACACATCGTAAGGTTCATCGCTGTAACGTCAAACATTTGATTAGTTTTCGCTGTTCGTAACCGAAATGTACCGTAGAGAATTGTGTGCGAACCAAAGATTACTAGCGATTCTAGCAATTCGCTATCGAGCAGCTGCAATTGCTTAAGTCTTCACTCAGTGCGCAATAGATCGTATTGTGGCACTCTATTGAGAAGAGACAGTAGCCATCGTGAGATGCGCCTGGAGATTGGTGCCGAGTGTTAATAATAATATCAAAACGAAGTGATTTTTGATTCCCCGAATAGTCAGCGCTATTTTGTTGTCGACAAATGCAGAAGTGAAAGTTTTCGAAAAATCCGCAATAAGATTCCATAATTTTCAAGTTGTACTGTCGAAAATGAGGTATAAAGTGTGATGTTTTTGCATGCTGGGCACAAAAGAAGAACTGCATCAGTTGATGTGAATATTGCTTGAATACATAATTAATGAAAGCATGAAGTGATGTACTAGTAGGATGTTCTCGAAATGTGCATGTGTCATGCCCGGTCTAGTGACTGCAATATAACCGAAAATATGCTCTTCAGGTTTGAGGAAATGTTCAGAACGGATGAATTGCGTGGATTATGTGTGACTGTGGCGATAATATTGATGTGCTGCGCAAAGTGTGTTTTACAAATGCAACATAATCACGGTGCGGTTGATATAGACAATAATGAGTTCGCTGAATTTGAAGATGTCGATGATATTGTTGTTGAACAAGGTGATGAGTTTGAGCATACAACTCAAACACCACCCTCACACACAGATACCGATACGTCGGATGACGACAAACGTGTCACAGTAAGTGCCATTTAGTGTTATCATCATGAGAGTAGCGTTATTATGGTTTTAGAATCTTGTTTTTGCGTTGTTGTGATCTTACAAAATTTATCAGTGCTGAAATAAAGCTCTATAACCGTGACAAAGTGCAATTTGACGCTAATAAATGAATAACAGTTGATGAGATTAGAGCAGACTGGCTGTAGTGAACGTGTGTTTTCATGATGAGCTGAGAGCACAATTCGATGATGTTCATTTTCAGTTGCAAGATGAATACGAGGATGAATTTCTGAACGATGAGGATGAATTTGAAAGTTTCGAGAAGAATAAGGAAGATGGTAAAAGTGAACCACAACCTCCGCAACCGCTCAAGTTTGCTGATGTTTGTTTGAATTTGTTTATCTGCGCATACTTCACGATTTGAGTAATCTTACATCGCGAAGCATTTCACATATCTAGACTCATTCATTGTGATTTCTTACGGGCATGACCGATGCTTTCAAAGTATTCTTGTTTCACAACAAAGCAGTAAACAATCGGAGTGAGTATGTCCTTGTTTTTGGTTTCAATGACTGGAAATCCAAAATTATTTTCACGGGGCAATACTGCTTCATTAAGAACGTTATACACTGTTGTGCTGGATGATACTGCGCTGAATGGTATTGTATCCTGTTTATTGCAACTTATTCAGTAACTGCAATGAATGAATTCAAACAACTGAATCATAAATAAACTTCCTTTTTCAAGAAAGATACAGTTGGAAATGAATTATGTTTAGGTGCCATCGCACTTCCGTTCGAACTGGGCATCTTATCAAGTGGAAGCAATAGTATTATTTCTATTATCAGTGTATATGATAAATTATTTATTGGGTCGTTCAAGAAATCAGATAATTGCGTATAATTGGTTCAATGATGTCGCCACATTGTTACAACAACAGTTCAGTTTGGTTGGTGATGATGGCACCTCTGATGAACCTACCGAAGGTCATCTTGTGAAGGAAACTGATTCCAATTATTCCATCTGGTTTGTATCACGTTGTGTTTTGTGTGTTTCTTTATTTTTGGATTGAGTTTTACTCAAATGCCAATGCAATCCAAGTGTTTGCTCGTCTGTCGGCTCTGAACATTTTTTTGTAAGCGATCCTTTGCAACGCACAGTAAAAACGATTCATTGGCAAGAAGAGATGTGGATACTGTGTGGTTATTATATGGTAGTATTGCTCCGTCTGCATTAATGTATGCTGAATATGTTGTCGTGACAAATGATGTCTGATTGAGCATTGCTTTCTGTCAAGGTGCTCTGGTCGTGCCGGCTGTCAAGGAATGTTGATACAATTGAAGTTACAAAAGAGACAAGATCTTATCAGCGTGGTCATGGGTATGGTTCGTCCCAAGCAGGATAAGGTTCATTTTGATATTTTGATTCCCATTCAGTGTTTATCATATTGAAAAGTATGCTGTTTTCTCATTCTCGTTCTTATTCGTTCAGTTAAATATATAGATTGTGGGTTTTATTAATTATTCGTTTTGAATGAATTGAAAGGAATGACTAGAAGATGAAATGAGTAAACTGAGCATCCTAAGTAATATATTATAATATTATAAAGGCAATAATCCGAATCGATGTTGATCACAATGAAATGGATTCATTTGTATTGGCGTTTGGACAACGAAAATCTGTTACGAAAGCAGTGAAAGAGACGATGGATCTGGTTGGTTTTTTGTTGCGTATTACTTGTGTTTGCAGTGTTCAGATTCAGTCAGCACCATCAGCAATAATCGAGCGTGAATGACGTGAATAATTGAAATTTAAGAACGTATTCACCGTTGAACGAAAAGGTGTGGATCGCCTCGGCCTACCGCCCTCAATGGCCGTCTTTTCGGAAATCTCTGAAGCGGCCACTGCCATCATCGATCCGACCGTGCAGAACGTGATTCGTAAATATGAGCCAGCAATTGATTATTTCCATTTCTCTGATCAGTATTCTGGACCAAAACCACCCGAGTATGTTTTGCTGATTGTTTTGCTGATTCGGTTTATTCGCTTGCTATATCAATTATGACTGACTGTTCGTAGTTGAATATATGCAAATAGCTCTAACGTTTAAAATCTTCTCTCGCCATCCATCTTTAGTTTCATTTCAAAATAATAAACAATTTGACGACTGCACTCAATAAATGAAATGCACCAATGGTAATTGTTTTGAAGAGGCGAGACATACACACGTTTGCCAGAAACATCGCGAGTTCTGATATTTGCCGTCAATATGAGTAATGATGCCTATGAAACTGATGCTTTGATGAAGACGGTTTTCTATTGTTTCGAAAAGATTCGAAGATATCGTCTTTCGAGGGAAGGAAAAAATAAGGTTGTTTCATTCTTCATTCACATATCCACATTTGATAACCGAATCCATTTGTCGTTTACTATCTCATTGCTTCTTAGAAATCGTGTGAATCATTACGATCACCGTTGTATTGTTACCGTTGTATTCGTGTACGTAGTGAACTGAATTTGAATTTGTATCTTTTTTGAAGAGTATTTCCGTCAGAGTATTCGATTTTCAGGCGGATAAGAAAAGACAAAGTGTGCAAGAGGCATTCTTAAAAACAACGCATCAAGCACGCCAAGAAGCGGCACAGGCACGACGCGAGGAGAGAACAAGAGAACGTAAACAGCGACTGTTGGAAGAAGAGGACCCCGAAAAACAACGTAGACTTGAGGTTCATTTCATCGATCCTGAATGTTTTCATTTCATACTTCTGCTCATATTCACGTTGCTACCAGTTGATCGACATTATCGAACGTATTGATTATTGTTGCGTCGGAAAAAAATCTTTTACATCTGTATCAGCATTGCCTAAATTCAATGATGGATCAGTATAACGGGGCACTTTTTCGTTTGGAATATATCCCCAACAAAATCTGAGTGAAATTAGTTTTGTTGGATTTTCTCGTTTTGTTGTCGAATGCAGTATCCAAGTTCAATTGTGGACCGTGGCTGCTGATCTATTTACATTACGTTATGAAAAGGAAAAAGAGAGCGATTTCAGTGCAATCAGAACAGATGAATTTCATCGTATGAACTTTTTTCAGAAATTGGAGATGAAACGAGATTCGAAAATGAGGCAGCCCAAAATGAAGCAGTTGAAAGTGAAATAAATCAGTCTCGAAATGCAGTGATATTGAACGAATAATTGATTTCAAGCGAAATGTAGCTATCGCCACTGTTGCGTTCGCGCTCATATCACTCGTATTCGTTTTTCGAAGATATTTCACTGATTTTAATTTTCAGTCTCGTTATTATGACTTTGTTATTAATGCTCACTTTCATCAAATTTTTGTGCTGAATTTGTTTTTCATCTTCTTTAATGAGATAACCGTTATTTCTATTCGTATTCATAACATTCGTAATGTAATATTGATCAGAGAAGTTGCTCGAGTTGAATAGCTGATGATAATGATTTGAGTTGAGTTTAGACGAATGAGCAATGGTTTTTCTTTTATTGTTGAATTGTATTGTTTACATTTAGTGTATGCAAACAATCAATTTCATTCTTTGTTGCCAATTATAGTTGATTTTGATAGTTTTTGAGAAGTTGGAGTCAAATTTTATGCAAGAGTTGTTGTGTGTGTTCGTTTTTGTTACCTTGTACAGTCGTCAGTTGTTATTCAGTAAGCTTTTATGAATTGAAACAAATCGTTATTGCATAGCAAATGCATCGTCATTGTTTTGTTGCACCTCATTCTGTTTGGTACTTGGTCGAATGAAGCTGAATAATAATCGAGCAATGTGCTTGCGATAGAGATTCGAGTGATCATTGAAATGAACATTTTGATTTATTTCATTGGTTTTTCGAAAAGAACATTCACCATTTGGCACTGAATACGAATAGGTTTATTATTTGGAATGTTATTATGATGTTCTGAATAAGGAAGCAAAATTAGTTCAAATTTCTATTATGATAGAAAAATATGTTCGTCAACTTTGGATGCATGTCAAGCATATTTATTTAATGCTCAGTGATTCTGAAAGCTTAGACTTACTGCAGAAAATGTCATACAGTGGTAATTCTATTGAACACTATTGATTGAAAGTTTAGTAATGCATTTTAGTTCGGGAAAGTTGTAATATTGCGTTGTTGATTTGTGCTGAGCTGAGTTATATTATAATATAAAGAGGAACAGTTTGTGGGTGACGTTCATTGTTTGTTGTTGAATGAACTGAGGGTGAAGTTTTGACATAATTTTTTGAATTGAGTCGTTGTTTTGCTTAATTTCTGTGATGAGACTGAGCAGACATCGCTCTAAAATGATTGCTTTGAAAATTATAATATTGAAATGAGATTCGGTATTTCTGAATTGACTAGAGATATTATCTTGGTGATCACTTGTAACGAGTGATCTTGATGTTTCGAGATTGAGGGTGACTTTGATGATAAAGGTTCTGATACGAAAGTCGGATTCGAATTTGACTTTGAATACTGATCATTTATGGGAGTTTATTCAAAAGAATATTGAATAAATACAATGCGAAGATATCCCATAACACATACGAACACAAAACAACGATGGATGATTTCTTTGAAAGGAGGGGTGAGATGTCAATCAATTTAATTCAAGAGAATTCAACAACAATAACAAACGTATGCAACGAAACACTCAAATGCCACAAAAACAACTACGTCCTAAAATCATGACTCAATATTATGGGCTGCTGATTGTAACTGAGCAGTAAAGGTCTCTTCTTAATAAATTATTTGTGGGCTTAGCATTGGTGGGTGGATATGAATCGAAAGAGGAATAATTATGGTAAGTAATTTCATCGAATGGAATCGTATCAATTAAATATTTCAACGGTATGACCATCGAACACTGATTAAAAATCGCTTAAAGTTTGATAAAAACAGACTGCACAAAAACTCGATCAACACTGATCTTCTTTTGATGATTGACCGTTTGCTTGAGCAGATATTCACCACGTTCAATACGATACCCCTCACTCACAAACAGATCCTCCAATTCATCTGAATTATCGAATTTTAATGCGATTTCCATACGCTCACTAATGCGATTGAAATGATAGTAGTAGTGGTGTAGTGCTGACAATCGAGATAACAGCGATAAAGAAAAGATACGTGAACAAACCAAGCTTAAAATAGAAGGCACGGGTGCCGTCCTGTCTGGCATAGAAGCGTTCGTGCAGTTTTGTGCCACGTCCAAAACGGATCATTGCATGATCATTGATACCGTAATCTCTAACAATAACCGTACCACCTTTTTTGATCAGTTTCGTTAGATTTTGAACGGCGATCCGATGTTTGTTCGGATGGATCGCACTCAATACGAATATCAACGTTGCGAGATCAGCGCCGTTGAAGTGGACACTTTTATGTGAATAATAACAAAACGATTCTGAGGGATGATCGGAGGGGTTTGATTGGCTTAGTTGAATGCATTCAGAATGGGTCGAAGGAGAGGAATGGTCGCTACGATGAGCATGTTGAATTGAGACAATATTTCTGAACTGATTAGAGATATTATCTTCGTCATCACTTCTAATGCAGTCATCTTGACTTCTCGTGACTGAAGGTGACTCTGATGATAGAGGTTCTGATACGAAAGTCTGACTCGAGCTCAAAGTTGACTTTGAATCTTGATCATTTCTAGTGATGGCAGCATCACGGGTGGATGTATTATCGCTGAGTGGTAACTGAATAGGTGGGAAGTGCTCAGTGTCACACAAATCAGCGACAAAAACTGTTAAAGAATTTGTTTGTTGTTTGGTTTGTTTGAAACGTTCGATGAGCAGTTGAACGGCATTCGATGAGAAATCGAACGCGACCACATTCCAGAGAGGGAAATAATCCATCAATGGAAACAGCATATTGCCAACCCCGCAACCTGCTTCCAGATATGTTAATTCACTCTGAAATCATCAACTTCTGAGAGATGTTCGCTTGATTTCCTGACATGATTTCCATAGAGAATTGCTCTGAACACAATTTGTTTCTTGTTCAAAATGTATTAAAATGTTTTCAACTGAAAATGCAAACGAAATAATTTGCTTGAATTGTTGTTTGGAATGCGACTCTTGTAATTGGTTTGTTGATAATGATAGTGACACGAATACAATAATGAAGAGTGAATAGACCTCTAAATTGATATGCGGACAAAGTGTGATAAAATCTTCTCGAGACCAGTGTCTGTCTTTGAAGAATTTATCTTTATTTCGTTTGTAGAATCGATCCCAATTCTTTTGTGCCTCGATTTCGAGTCGATTCTTCTTGAACTCATTTACTGCTATTTCAGTGTTCAACTTGTTTATTTCATCGCTTGTCAACGCTCGCGGTGTTCGACAGGTCTGACACTCGTCACTACTCATTTCACTTCAATTAATTTACATCTTTTCATAAACAACTGATGTTCACAACTCTAAACTTCACATAATTAACAATCTGAAGGATATTTTTTATTCTTCATTTTTTTATTATATCTTGAACAATCTGAATGATATCTTATATGTTATATTTTCTTGAAATGAATATTTTAACTTGTTACAAATACGCTGAGACATATCACATACAATGATTCGAATGCAATGTATCCAAAGGTAAACTCAAATTTTAATTATTTCACGATTTATCTGATTGGAATGAATCAGCTGCACAATTCATGCGAATAATTATCAAGTCACATGAAATTTCAGCCACGATTCTATCTCTTTTGAAGTAATTTGATGAACCAGTAATTTGAAGTAAATTTGGAAACTATCAACAAATTTGATGAACTAATTTTAAAAACCGAATTTCGGTAGGTTATCCATACATCCTTTCTGTCTGGTACTATTCCTTGAAATTCATTATCCATTTACGAGGTGAACACTTTCATCACACTTACAACAACCTACCACTGGCATCCATTAATAATAGTTTATTGACAACAAAATAGGAGAGATACAATAAACAAAGAATGAAATTGAATTCATAAGAAATATATTAATAACAATTCTGTGCATGCACATGTTGGTCGAATGAGAAAATCCACACGATAACAGCACTAATAATAATAATATACACATAATAATAATAATAATAATACACAACAAATATCGGTATTTAACAGTAACAGTGTCAATGTAAATTATGCGTTTCATTCAAACAACAAAACCTTCACAATGCTCCACACACTTACAGTTGGCAAGGCTAGTGAATGAGACCCGAACGCATTTATTGCCGTACCATTTGAATTCTTTCGTTGAGAAGAAATTTGATTGAGTAACCTCGTAACAGATTTATTAAAACGAATACAATCCGTACCGTCATGTCGTGACAGTTCTCAACTAATCGTATGTTAACATCACTAAATAATCACATCAATAGTCATACTGCAGAGAGCAGCTATGATGGTCTACACTAAAATAAACTAATTCACATCACCATGCCATCTCTCATTCGAATAACTTGATGCGATACGTATCGAGCAATCAAATGAACTGACTAATCAGCAAATTAAATAAAATTACACTGAGAAGTCAACAAACTGAAGAAGTTTTTCACAAATTACAAAGTAAAAAGATAAATGAAAGCAAAGGTTTCATACGAAACAACAAAAGATCTCTTTCAACCGCACAATTTAGCCGATTGTTTCATATTACTTAATTTGAGAATCATTGCAGAAAAGATGAGATATCGGCGAAATTCGCACACTTCGCAATCTGGTGGTGCAAACACACTAAGTGACGAAACATTGGACATAACTCTTACTTGAACGTAACTTAAAAACACGTGACATTATCGAAGTAATAATAGAATCAACAGAATGACAATCACTTCAACAACTAAATTCACACTGCACAAGAATGAATGAACAAACAGTGAACCTATCGATACGGCGCACCACACAACACAGAACGAAAACACTTCACATGAAAAAATAAAACGATATCTGTACACAAGAGTATGCAATGTGCAAATTCGGAAATCATCGGAGAAATTAATAAAATTCAAAGTTGTTGAAGATCATTTCAAACATATATTAGTAAAAGCAACAGCACTACTACTAATGTGAAGTGCAACGGAAGAGAAAACAGAAATAATTCAATACGCACTGTCAAATATCAGATCAATAAAAGAATCGAAGAATCAATTAAAAAAGAACAAGAACGAGGCTCCTTGAAAAACGTTGAAAATTCAACTTTAAATGCTCACTTTGGGCAAAAGGTTCGTTTTTGGTAACTTTCAAAGTTTTAATGAATGATTCCACAAGGAAACATCTCAAACGAAAGGATCAAAAGGTGTTCACGACATCATAACAGGTAATAATATCATACACAATAGCACTCAAATCAGAACCACTAATTATTCTTAACACCCAATGTACTCTCCAATTCAGCACGTTTCTGTTGCACTTTCTGATAAATGTATCTGAAAACACCTTCTTGTACGTTTGGTTGAGTGTAATGATCTGCTCTCCGCTCGCTTTCCCCTTCACCCGCCACTTCGGTCATTCTCTGCAAAACAAACGATCCTTTTTTTAAAGTATAACACAAATATTTTCTCAGTGCAATCAATTTCATTCCAAATATTTCTACTATAATTCAGAATGTAACTGCAAAATAACAAAACAACCTTTCGATAACATTTTAATCTACGAATGACAAACTTACTAAAATGTATCAATTCTATGACGTTTGCAAATTTCAAAAGCAATATGATGAATAATTATTACCTTCAGGTCATTGCTTTGTGATATAAGCCATTTATTGATGAATGTCTGAGGATTGTCAGCGAATCGAACATAAAAATCTCGTCTCAGTTTCCATTCATTGATTTGTTCAACAATGTCGTAGATTTTTTGGTCGAGTGCACTTATCTCAGGCATATTCGAATGATTATGCAAAAACGATGACATCTGCGTTTTCAGTGGATCCTCCATTTCAACATCTTAATTTGCCATCAATGTACTCATTTGACTCATCCGCAATATATATTTCAGAAAACAAAAGAAAACAAATCGACATTTCGGAAACTGACAATTCAATCAACCGATAATGCCAACAGAATCAATAACAACCGCACCTAAACATCAAACTTCCACAAGTCAAGAATACTACATCATTACCGTAACTAATATTAACTTCCTTCTAAGTAATAGCCATGTAATTCCTATCAAAGAAAGCTATTCAAACGAATGCAATTCCATTTTACACCATTCAATGAATTCTTCCAGCTTCTGAGGTAATATTAAAATCCAGAAATGAAAATAAACAAATGAATAACCATCAAAAACATACCAATATCGTAACATGCAGTGTTCTTTTCACTTCCTTCATTGTACTGAATTGTGTGTGTTAATACTAAAGGATCGGGTTGATGCAAAAGACTTTGTAATCGCTGAGGTATCTCCATGAAACGCATCCGCTTACATCCAAACACTTGTTCCAAGTAAGAATCACAATTGATATTGTCTCTGTCCACTGCATCCTGCAACACGCCACCGTAAACATACTATTAATCTGTTTACCGCTTGCGCTCCCATACCCATCTCGACTCTATTACTTCAACGCATAAATTAAATTAAATTAAATTTTTAAAAAAACAACAGTATCCAACCTGTAGTTTATGCGTTTTTATGTATTGCCACAATGCTTCGATAATTTTCGGACGTGTTTCAGTGGCCATTCCTAATAACTTCGCTAAACGAGGATGTAATTTGAATTTCATCGGCTGATAGTCCAACAACAACAATATCGTACATTTCACATTTCGATCGCCCGGCCTTTTCACCTGAACTTCTGTTAATCAATACTCGTAAAATCTGAACAATCCTGAAGTAATCAGCTACTTCAAATGAAACCAATTCAATGTCCAGTTCAAATCGTCAACGCGAACGTCATTGACTCAAAAACATGAACGCTTATAAAGCTTCCATCAGACACTAAAATTATCAATACTCACTTAAATTAAGCAATAATACTTAAAAGGAATAAAGAACATTGTATTTCAAGGAATAACCTGGAAACCATCAGTTTCATTGGTTTGCGGTGTACGATGCCATTCAACCAAATGATTGTCTGGTCCGTAAATATCCTTGTCCAATTCAATAACGAGACTTTTGAAAAAGGAACTGAATTTTCGTTTTGGTGGCTGACTTCGATTCGGCACTGTCGATACGACGTTTGCATTGGTACCACCACCAGAGGGTGTTTCATCGAGCAAACGCCCTTCAACACGTAACTCCCACATCGGCACGGTCCCTTCTTCACCTTCTCTCTGCAATTATTCATTGCTTACAACTACTTCATATCACTCCGACCATTTAAGCATATTCACTTTAAAGCCTAGCGACATTAGCTAAGAACCACTCAAATTATTTGCAGTCGGTAATCTTGCATTTAAGGTCAGTAAAATCAAAACAGCATTTCGTTCGTTCACATTTGCAGTTAAGTGTGTGGTGTAGTTAGGCTTAGGCTCAGGCTTAGGCTTAGGCTTAGGCTTAGGCTTAAGCCTAGGTTTAGGCTTGAGCTTAGGCTTACCAACTGCGAATGTGAACGAACGAAATGCTGTTTTGATTTTACTGACCTTAAATGCAAGATTACCTTTGCAGTCAAGCCAACGAAGATTGCATCAATATGAACATATAAAACACTCATATCCATTGAATGAATTCAAAATTCTGCAAAACATCGAATTCTGAAGACTAACCTCAGGCTCTTTACCAGCGATGAATGTATGCGAAATGTAAATACGAAGACGTCGTTTAACTTTGAGTGGTCTTTTTAAAGCTTCTTGAATGTCGAGTCTTTTACGTGTTATTGTCGCATCTAACTTCTGTTCGAAAGCCAATAAATCCATATAGGCTTGAGATTCCGGAACTAATTCACGCACCTGAAATCGAACAATTCCATTTTTGAAGTAATTTATGAAAATGATTCATACCACAAGAAGTTCCGTTCTGAAAGTTCACAGATCACGATGAGAAGCCTCGCAATTAAGAAGGTCGGGTACTAATGTTCCAAACGATACTAAGAATACGGGAAGAACTGTCAAACATTCATATAAAAATAACGTACTTATGTAAAACTTGTAGAGGATTAAAATTAACGAGTGTAATGCGATAAACAATTAAACGAGGAAAACAGAGTACAAAAAAAAACTGAAACTGGAAAATAACCTGCGAAGGAATGAGTTTATCGGCGAATCGTCTCTTCTTTCCCCTGGTCTGAACCTGACCTCTGGTGGTGTGTTGAGGTGGTAGCATAGTGGATGCAACAGACGGCTGTGCAACAAACGAACGACGTCCATGTTGAGGTGTGCCCACATTCGCTGCATATCGCATTGGTGTTGAGCCGTTGGCCATCGACGGCGTTGAAGTGGCATTCGTTCGATGCATTTCAACCTGAACTTACTGCACAACGATTAGTCATTACCTATTAGTTCATATAATACTGCACAAATTTATAGAATCGCTGTGAACAATTACCGTCTCCCAGTGGGAAGCAACAATAGATGGAGCAATGCAACATTTAAGATAGCAAATTTCGTACCGGAAACAGACTCGAAAACAATGAGACGAGCAAAAATGACACCAAAGACGATCATATTATTCTACGGGCTTTTCACTTCGGAAAGCTGATCATAGCGATACGGCTGGCTGGTTGAATACAGGGTAGATGTTCATTAACTGGATCACTCACATATGCACTTTCATTTTTTGTATCCTGGGCTATCACTTTCCACTGATTATACTTATTGAGCATTTTTAAGCATTTCTAAAGTAGTGCCAAAGTATCAACCCATGGAGAATCCGCTGATTGTTACAACAAAAAAAAACTGGTCAATATTTTTCTATTCACAGTGTCGACAATCTTCCAGCTATGTCATTGTTTCGTTGATACCCTATTGATGTTCCAGTTACCCTATTGACGTTTTACAGTTACTTTTTACTACTTTTTCGCTACGTTCAATATTTACCATTTAAAGAGACATCCAATCAATAAAAATCCATCAATTATTGTTTAGCAAATTTCCATTGATTTAATAGTAGCAGGGATGAGGTTGAGGCGAAGTGTCACACAGTGAAATACGTCTTTCAGAGCCTGTATCTCTTCGCAGAGTATTCAGTGCAATCACACTCTCATCCAAATGCAGAGTTTAAAGCTAGTGTACGAAAGAATCTTGATGCGTTTTGAACAAATATCGTATGCGGGCATGATTAACGTTGACCTGCAGATCAAAGTATCGATCGAAAGCGAATGCGTCATCGCGTTATAAGCGCGGCGTGTCAATTTCGTTTGTTCATTTGTTATGCGTACGATTGGGTGTTTTCTGTGTTGAGAGTGTGCTGTGCGTTGTGTTTTTTCACTATCCAGGGTTGAAGCGGTACGAATTCGGTGGATTTTCGAATTCGTGGTGCCATCTGAGTGATGTTGTCGTGGTCTGGAGACCCAGAACTGCCAGCCAACGACATCGACAACCACGATTCGAACTGCCAACGACAAGACGGTCGACCAAAAATTCTTCTCAGTGTGACGACATTCGCGATTCGTTAATTGTTTTTTTCTTGCTATTCAAAATAAAATTTTTATAATTTCTATCATTTCGGCAACAGATCAGTTTTTGATATTCCTTTATCTAAATGATTATTTACTGAAAACATTTCTAATTTTGTAGAAGTTATCCTACTTCAACGTTCAAATTCAGTGCTAATTTATCCCAGAATGAGTCATTTCATTCATTACAACAGTTTATAACTCCAGCGAACTACACTATTAACAATTATTGCATATCACAATATAATTGTTATGTTATATAATTGTTTACACCTAGCTAATGTTGATGACAGACTTTACTGTGCGTTTTGATGGTGTAAATATAGCTTCAAGATATACTTTTTGAGTTTTGACTTTGACAAGATATATTTTCCATGAAAATGTTTCCTTCAAAGTTCATATGTCAGTGTATTTTGCCACTAGAATTGAATTTTGCCACAGCTGAAAACGTCTCTGAAAATCTAACTTCCTCGTTTGGTATTAATTTCCTGCTAAGGTAATAAAACACTTGAAAAAGTTGCGTTCTCGATTGCACTGGTTCAATTGAAAGACAGCTTTGTATCCTCAGGGAGTTGTTGAATAGTGATTTCCACAAATTCGGATGATCAATCTTATTGTGACGATTATTGAAGGGCTGAAAGGAACTGGTGCCTGCATTGTTCATATTTGAATCGTTTTCCTTTTTCTTAGAACAGACTCGCAAATAATGTCCCCTAAAGATGCTGATATAATTGTTCACAACTTCACGAGAGTATCAAAACAATGATTCATTGGTGGCAATATAGAGGTGATTACAAATTTGTTATCTGAACCGAGAATCGGTCGTAATGATGGCTCATCAAACACCTAATGTCATGCTTAAATGAACAGTGACGTAACTGAAGTGGTTTATATTTCATAATGAAAACGTAATTCACAATTGTTTTAAAAAGAATCAGATTTTATGTTAAGTATTCTAAAAACATCCTAAACACTGATGGTTTCGCAGTGCACTCGCACATTGCTCCCATTCCTTCACCACACCTACAAAGCAAGATAAAATGGCTAACGATTCTTCAACAGGTTTTAGTTATGTGAATTCATCACAGAACTGAGAAGAAAATTGTCACAAATCAGCAAAAAAAACTGCAAACTGGAAAATACCAAGGCTCTTGACTTAAGCAAGATGTGTGGTGTAAGGTAGAAAAGATTCTGACGAATACGAGCGTTTTTTGTTGGCACTACTTTATTGACTGGAGTATTGAATGAGAAGGTTTCAAGTTGTAAGAGTAGAGATATGTGCAAGCCAAAGGCTCCTATGTATATTGCTTCTATTCAACTGTGCAGTTGAAGATTCATGAAGTGTGGATTGCATTCTGTTGCAAAGGTCGTCGTCGCATGAGAACTTGTTGTGTCATTGTCTTCGAGGTTTCGGTTTTGCGAGCAGTTAATAGGTGTTTAAGTGAGACAGATCGATGAATTGGTGTTATCTGTTGAACTAAATTCTGACACATGAACCCGTTTCTGACAGGTTGAAGACCCACTCGTCATGTATATTTGGTCATCGTAATCGTTCTGAATGACACTTGAAAAAGAGAAGTCGCGATATGGGAATCACGAAATATGAACAATGTTATGAGATGTATATCGGTTTTGTTATCATTATTAATATTGTGTCTGAGATGTGTGCACTTATATGTACGACAGCTGAATGTCATTGCTCTGTTCCTGTATTTGATTTACTTCAATAATTTTTTTTGGATTGATGTTTTTCATAGGTTCGTATTGTTAAATTTTGAGAATCGTTTGAACAATTTACAGTCGACCGCATCTAATGTTACATCTTCTATCAAGTATTGTTTGTGTATATTTTATTGTATTAATGCTATGAAGTTCTTCGGTTGTGATCGTCGGCGTTACTGTATTATTTGTCGTCACCGGAACGATTACTTGAGAAGTTTGGGCGAAATGGTGTTAGAGAGAAAGGCGCAACAATGTATCCAACTTCACGGAATGCTTCAGTCTTGGATTGATGTGTTGGCTTTGTTACGACCTTGGTGTGTTGTTTCCAGCGTTGGATCCCCATCGTTCAGTCTTAGCTACTTACTAGAATTGAAGAGTGGCTTGTTTGGCTGATGTCGTGGTGTTGTTTAGGCCGTTTTTCGTTTCACTCTATTTAAAAAAAAAAAAAAACAGGAAATTTGGATGAAATTTGAATTGAATCAAATGAAAACTTACGTGGAATTTTTGACTGAATGATGGGATTATATTAATTGTAAGACAAACTGTTGAGCCCCATAGCACTAGCTACACGCTAAAGGATCCAGTTTTGCGGATCATTGTGTGGAGAAGTGAGTTTCACATTTGAACAGATGCGGTTTTCGGGCATGTTTATGAATTATTTTAGAGTCGTGAATCACCGGTAATAACGAAAAACATTCAGCGATTAATTTGCACGTTCGGGCAGTATATTAGTTTTGTTTATATGAATACAGTTATTTAAAATGGTTTCTGCTTTATTCCGTTTCATTTGTTGAATCATTTGCTTCGGAATTGCGGTGAAAGAAAGCATTTGGAATCGTTCTAACGTGTTGTTTGTGATCAATAACAATTTTGTTGCATTGTATTGGGTTCACACTGTTTCGAATTTGTCGTTCTCTATGCCTTTACATTGTTCTCTTTGAAAAAATTTTTCAACTATTAGACGGATAGGACGGGTGATACGCGCGACGTTCGTCATGGAATCAGAGAGAAAAGTGATGTGAGAGAGCCTTCTCTTTCGAACTCAGACTTCTCTTGTCCAAAAAAAAAGAACTTTTGCTCATTTTCAGCGTTCTGGCCTCTAACCATAAGCTAAAAGCGTATAGTATTGATGGATTCAATTTTAATGTTCGCCTAACAAATCTGCATATATGAACAAAAATTTGGAATTGCGCGAGCAGTTTTGGCTTTCTGGTGATTTTTTTATAAACAGTCCGTCGTCATTCTTTGATGAAGCCTTGCACGAAGCGGTTCGATTGCTCATCATTATTACAATTGTCGTGTATTCGATTCTTTCGTACATTTCTGAACGAATTGTGGTGTTATGGTTGGCATTTGACGTGTTCTGATGACACCAAATCACGTGTTGTTTGTTGCGAGCAGTGTCTGTCCGACTGACTCTCCACGTACACACTTTCATCTTGAAATGCACTCTTGATAAAGTGTCTCCGTGTTCATTGATCTATTATTCCTGTGTTTTCATTGGGATATCAAAAGGAGATGTGTTTCCTGCATTGCTTGAGCGCTCTTTTCTTCGATGTAGGTCGTCCTCGTGGCACGTATACCTTTGGGTTGTCGTTCAGTGAAATACTAAAAACATTTGAACTTCAATTTTTTTTTTCGACGATCTTATGATGCGAACACGTAACAGACTTGGCTTTTTTCAGTTGTAACAATCCTATAGTCTCTTTATATTATCGATTGAAATGTAAAAATATTTCCATTGATGCGTTCATATCAGCGCATTCCATTCTGAATTAATTGTTCAATGTGCACAAAAACATTCGATTCATATTTCGTTGACATAGACACACCTTTCTGATTACTTTTTCTGTTCGATAATTATTTCGCATTGCACTGTCAGTGATCAAAAATGAGCGTGTTGGATGGGAAGGAAAATGTACCGGGCGTGTGAAACGGGAATTGACGACTTTCTGCTGCGCTGACTTTATTTTGTTTACCGTGTGGCTCTAGCTTTGGTGATCAGGCTTTGAGCGATGTGTGGTAAACGGAAGATTCTTGCTGGAATTGGCTGGAATAAATGCTTCCCTTGTCTCACTATTGTAATTGAGTGGAAATTCATTATAAACTGACAAATCTACGTGTGTTTTTTTTTGTGGTGCTCTACTTGCTATTTGTGCTACGTTTATTGTTGAGATGAGAGGACTGCTATGGTTGTGGTTGTGGATTGCACAGAGATCAGTCTGTTCATCGCTGCTTCATAACGTCGTATTAGACACACTGTAGTGCAATCGTTGAGCGAGGATGTTCGAATAGCACTTAGTCGTTGTTACTTTTTGAAGTCGTCACGTCACGTCTTCATTTTGAATTTTCTGTATTCACATCTCGAATATCTTGCAAGAAACATGCATCACTTGCGTCGAATAGTCAGAAGGCAAAACAGTGCACGATGCGATCGTGTTTTTATGTTTCCCTTAAAAAGGACACTGAGTGATGTTGAAGTTTATCTCTGCAGAATTTTTGATTTGTTTTTGCTTGGTGGCTTCTTGGATGCATTTACACTGCCGAAGCGGAATGACGCGACGCCTAGTCAAGAGTTCTTTTTTTCTACATTCATGCATAGGACCGACCTTTTATCGCTGAATTCATCGAATACGTTTGTTGACGAAATTCATTCATGCAATGAATCACTTTTGAATTATAAACGTTCCATATGGTAGTTCCTAGTGGATGTGAAACTTCTCGAGTCTCAGAAGGTATTTCGGATAGCATTTAGAAATGGTGGATTCATCAGAGTGGATGTTGGCTGTAGGATGTGATGAAGTTGTTATGTGTTAAATGCGTTGTATGCGTTCGTGTAATCAGTTCACAAATTTCTTTCAATTAAGCGTTTTGTTGTATTTCAGCTTTGAAGTCATTTTTGGTGATTCGTTAATTGATTAATTTATTCGTTACAATCATGGTGAGAACCGCTGAAGAGGCGGTAATGGAATACAGGTTCGTTCATTTTCTTCAGTTTCATTGTTTCACTGTTAATGCTGTCACTGTCATTAGAGTTATTATTCGTGTCCTTATTATTGTTGTTTATAACGTTTTCTGAAATGATCTCATTGAGGTACTTAATTAAAATCCATTAGCAAGTGTGTGTTATAGAGAAGCTCTGGATGATTTAAAAGATAATAATAAGATGCAAATCAATCTGATGACGATCCTGGCCGAGGACTACAGTTCATTTTCACGGGAAATCGTGCATGTTATTGCGCATCAGGTTGAGAAGGTATAGAATTTGATTAAACTTCGATCGTTAGTGAACGTTTTCCATTGATTGCCTCACTCTTGAGAGGATATTTAATAGCAAGGTTTTTTGTTCTTATGGTGAGGTGCGCTGTAAAATAATTAATAAATTAAGGTGTTGCCAACTCAGAAACTGGCCGTGATGTATGTTTTGGATTCGATATTGAAAAATGTCACAAGTGCAGGTAATTATAAAGAGCACATGGAAAAGCTTATACTCAAGTTGTTTGTACATGTTTTTGAAACGGTGAGTTCATATTTGATTTCTGCGTTATGTTAAACGTTAGACGTGTTCATTTTCGAAATTTTTTGTTGGAGCATCAATTAATTGTAATTGATGTTGAGGGGGGCGTGCTGTCACAAATGAGTTAACACTCGTCATAAAAGGATAATTTGACATTGCAGTAATGAGTTGCTTAAATAATGCTTAAGTACGATTGTAGGGTGATGAAAAGACAAGACTATCACTGCATAAGCTGCGGCAGACATGGACGGGTATATTCCAGCGATCGACACTCTATAAGATCGATCTGGCCGTGAATGAGATCGATCCGGCATGGCCAATCATGACGCCTCAACCGGCCACGGCAACACCCCTGTCCACTAGCAGTAGCACATCAGCATCATCATCCACAACGTCGTCGTCTACGTCTTCAGCGACAGTGGCAGTAACCAGCAGCAGCACCTTAACACAGTCTCAACAGCAACAACAACAACAGCAACTGACCCGCTCGGTGCATCTCAACCCGCACTTCTTCAACAAACACGCCACTACCACCACCGTAACGCAGCCGTCATCGGTGACTGAGAAACGACAATTGGTATTGCATTTCATTTGTCATTATGAGAAGACTAATCACTTTCGTTTCGCATTCGTTTTATCGAAATTGTTTATTGTTTTATTTAGTAGATTTATGCATTTTTATTATTGTTCTTTATCATTTATATTATCAATCGGTCATTCGTTACGGTGCTATCACTATTATCATCTTTCCGCAAACATATTTCGCATTCATCAGTGAAATCGGCTGATTGTTTCGGTTTTCTTGAATGGATTATTTCGTTTGTATCGGTCAATTTATGTGATAGCATCCAATTGTTCATTCATTTCGATTCTTTCATCGATTCATCCACCTGGTCATTTATGTAGTAATTTGAGAGTTGAATCTGGCGAGAAAACTTGAGCTGTGAATTAATTTCATCGTTGATGAATTTCAAAGGGTATGATTCCGCGTAGTTCTCAATTGTTTCTGATTGTTTGTATTTTTCTGACGTCAACGGGTGTAAAGTATTCCAAATTTGTTTGAGTAATTGGAAGAGTGCAGTTAAGGATCCTCCCCGAAATCATGTTTTGTATTATTTTATTCATGATTTCCATTCATTTTATGGACTCACTGTCTCGACATAAGATCTGATGTTAATTTCTGATTGTTTTCCGTGTTAATTTGTTGTCATTTCGCACTTACCCACTCAGCACTAATGCTGAACGGTATCAATCCATTGGCGTTGTTTTGAAATGTGAATGTCTTATTTCGGGTTGTACTTTGTATCTCTGAACACGGTGTTTACGGGTATAGCTGCTTGATCGATATGAATTCATTAATTAATTCATGCATTATAAAGTGATCATAAATCGTCATCGAACTCGATCAAAATGTCTCATTTTGGTCATATGGTCGTCGCAGTAACAGACATCGTGCTTTAATCAATCGATAAATGTGATCGCGATTATCATGCACATTTCTATGTAAACGCTAAAGCTTCGCAGAGAGAATAGCTGAGATGTGAATTCATGTGCTCGTGAACTGTTCATCGATTTCGCATACAACGCACACGTATAAACTGATCAGAACACAAACGCTGCCATTAGAATTTTAATTATTGAAATATATTAGTGAGTGATGCAGTAAATTTCGTGGATATTACACCGAGATGAGTTGATCAAATTATCGATGTGTGAGTGAAAAATGCCTGTAAACGGATTAATTAAGACAACGATAGGGAGAAATACGTTAGGTTATGAAGTTGGATGCTTAATCTCGGTTAATAAGAAGAACAAAATCAGTTCACAATCAGATAGATGTATGTAGACACACAAATAGTTATTTGACGATTAGTCACTGCAATGATAATCCTTCATGCAAGTGTCATATATGATTGGAGTCAACTTTATAAATGTATATTTGGTTAATTTTTTACTTTGTGAAATTGATTTCTTTAACATTTTTGTATTGTTTCTTCATTATATTGTTGGTGACGGGTTAAATGAATGTTCGAATTTTGTTGCAGCAATATACTTTTCATTCTTAAAATTCGGTTTAGATGTTTTACGGTGATCTTTTTTTGTTTGCGATGACTCGTTTCGAGACGTTAGTTTCGGTTTTCGATAGGTGCTGATGAGTGCAGATGATGATGACTTGTTGTGCATAGTTTACTGCCACTGAAACAATTTACTGGAAAACATGGAAATGCGCCACAAAGTGCGCTCCAAATCAAACTCTTAACGTTTCAGTCGACAACGGTTGTGGAGGGAAAGCCTATGGCTGATCCGAGGCTGGCCAGATTGACCGAGAACGGACGCACTCATAACAACCTGAGCAATGGTAATGGTAATGCCATCAACACCACTGCAAACGAATCCAAGAGTCGAGTGCTGAACAACAAGTCTGCGTCGTTTTCGAGTTTAGTGCGCGTTAAGGATGAACCGAGGTGAGGTTTTCATGGTTGATTACATAGTGCGAATTGACTTGACGATGTAAATATGAGTGCTTATTATTATTGTTATTAGTATTATATTAATGATTGTGTTGTGAAATATACTTTGGTTTATGTGTGCGGTGGTTTGTTCATTAGTTGTGTTATTGAGACATTTAGAAGAGTGATTCCTTTTGTTGAATTGAATTGATCTATTGAACGTGCTTCTACAGGGACTGTGCAGAGGATGTTGATGAAAGACGTGGATTGACCGAAAGTTCATCCGAGATATCTATGAAGGGGTATCAGCGAAGGTATCAGCGTTCTTATTCTGCAATTTTTTTAAATTTTCGACATATGTACATTGAACGTATTGAGCGTCATCAAGTTTATGAATTTTTATTGTTTGCTCATGCAGAATAGATCGAGTAGTGTTGTTGAATGCGAAATTTGTTGTGTTATAAAACAGATTCATTGAAGCAAAGATGACTGTTATACACCATATGGATAAGGAATCTGTGATTCTGAAAAACAACGGAATCATTTGCGAGTAGTGGGAAAAGGATTGTGGATTACTATAGTGGTGTTGTTTGCAGAGATGAGGAACGGCGTGACAAAGGCGGTCGTTCGCCATCGGATGCTGGTGCATCGTCGAAGAAACGTCGTCCACCACTGAAGCAAGAAAACGATGAGGATGCGGTGGATGAGAAGAGACGACGTGCGGCGTTCACGCGATCACCACCCGACGAGAAGCGCCGTGATCACTACCAGCCATCGACCTCCACCGTCAAACAACCCCCACTGAAACCGACCAACGATCTGGGATCGCATGCGTTTATGTCGTCCACCCTGCAGCAGTCTATGCAACACTCACCATCACACTCCAACGACACCAACAACACCCCTCCAATAATTAACAGTAGCAATCAAGCGCCCTCCTCATCACCACCCTTAACTGCTCCCTCAACTGCCACCTCATCGACCTCGTCAATCGACTATCCCAACGTCTCTTCTACGTCCAATGTCACCACTTCCAGTATAATCACTTCTTCCTCGGCACAAGCAACGATACCCCAGTCATTCAACGCCACCAGCGCCCCTCCAGCCATAGCGATGCCAATCATACCGATGGTGCCGTTCCCAGGCATGAACCCGATGCTAGCGTCACGTTTCATGCCTCCCATGGTTGTGCCACCTCAGATTGCTGCTGCAGCTGCCGGTGCCTTAATTCCACCAGTTGTCGCACCTGCCACTCAGCATGTGATTCGCACGGAGGGTACCAAACTGGAGGGTATTCCGGCGAATAATCGTATTTTTGTTGATGGACGTGCTTATGAAGTGTTCTACGTGAACGACATTCCGGTGATTGAACGCAATGGACTACCTCATAGGTAATGCCTTTTGTTATTCATTTAATTTGATTCGTACCGAACACTGCAGTTTAATGAAAACAGTTATGTTCTGTGATGAGCAGTGGTTGTTTGACATTTAGTGGAATGATGGCATTATTTCGTTTGTATTGTTTAGGATATATTTTACGGGTGCGCCTCGAAATGTGATAATCGATGGTGTTGCGCATTTGATGAATTTCGGTGAGGAGAAACGGGTTGTTATTGACGGTGAAGAGCATATTCTCAAGTGAGTTTTGCTTTTGAATCGATCGTTTGTTGCTGTTCTGATTTCATGAGCTGTTCTGCCTTGAATAATTTGTTTTGAACGATCACTTGACGTTCTCACCTCGTCGATTCCGTATTCGTCTGCAATGCATTCATGTTCCTGTATGGTAATGAGTTCATTCGAATCTTATTTTTCATTTCATCCAACTTCAAATAAGCTTTTGTTCTACGTTATCCACCCGCAAGTTCATGCTATATTCATTTGAAATGTCAGCTCGTTCGATGTATTTCATCTTTGATATGTTTAAAGATTTGGTGCACCCTCTCGTGAACTTTATATGGGAAACTATCCATTCAAAGGTGCCTTCGGTGGACCACCGATTTTTGCCACAATTAACGGTGTTCGCCATGAAATAAGGTAAATGAAATAAGATCTCTGTTTTGTTGAGTTTTATCGTGAATAATCACATTGAAGAAATATATAGTAATTGACTGAGCAGGTGTTGTTGGCTTGCGTACAGAAACTTACCGTTCAGTTTTTATTGGCTCTGTTATTCGAATAAATGATTCAAGAGTATCACCGTTCTTTCAGACTCAGTGGCCCTCCACCGGAAGTGAAGATCGAACCGGATCCATGCTACGAGTTGTTGAGGCATATGCCAAGACAAGGACTTAATCCAGCCTCTGTGACAAGACCTCCGAACGCGGCTGGTGTGCAATCCACAGGTGCGTTCTCGCATTTATATTTCGTTCGATATTAATAAGAACCTACTGGATTACTATTCGAACAATGATAAGAGCATGAGTTTTTGGTATTTAATAAGGAATGCAATGAAAGATGATTGTAGCCGTAATGATCTGGTGGTTGCTTTATCGACAGCCATAATGAGAGCGATTATCTTGATGTGGTTGAAATTAAGCGGTTGAAATTGAAATTAAGGTGCGACCAAAGAACCAACAATGGACGTGAAGGGTTTGCTGGCCAAATTACAAGAATCGGGTATACTGTCGGCGTTGAATGCAAAGAAAGACGACAAAGCGGCGTCCAACTCAACAAAAAATACCTCCCAACGCGATTACAACAAGTCGCCAACCCCTCCAATACCGTCTGAACATCGCGGTGAAGTCACCGAACGTCTACCAAAACCACCCACAGATCTCAAAAAGTTTTCTATGCGTGCACTCAAAATGTATCATTTTTCTGAAATTATTCTCTTTTAATTTTTTGTTTCATTTTTTATCTCTTTTTGGCTTTTTTCTTCTTTTCAAGACGTTAAGTTGGGTGTAATGTCTTTCTTCAATGAAATAATAGTCTCAGTCAGTTTCTCGGTTTTTCTTCGCATGTATTTAAAAAGGATGGTCCAGTACTCAAACTTTGTTGTCAATCCAGATCAGAGTAATAATTTTTGAATATTTCGGTTGAGAAATAAGACTGATGATGAAGAAATGGTAAATTTTGTTATAGTCGCTATGATTCGGTGGTCGAGAGTCTCCATCAAACGAAGCACTTATGCCCTAGTTGTGGGTTGAGGTTTAATGAGTTGAAAGGTGAAGCGTACGAACGACATTTGGATTGGCATTTCCGTGAAAATCTGAGAGCAAATGAGGGATCGCAGTGCCGTAGTTGGTATTTGAGTTCTGAGGTTCGTTTGCATTCGAATTTCTGTATTCATTCTATCGTTCTCCATGAACTTCATCGATTTACGCATATATACAAAACATTCGCAATTGATTCATGCAATGAACTTTATATTAGCAAAGAATTTACAGTTTTAGTGTCTTTGTAACTTCATATATTTGCTCCATGTTGTTTTCTATTTGCATCATTCGCACTTCTGTCATTTTTATTTCTAGGATTGGCTTACATTTAGTGAGCAAGATAGTCTGACAGCATCAACTTCAACAGCACGTATGCCAGGTATCTTATCTGTAATCATTTAATGATTTCATTCTCTGTTCATCATAGTTTCGGGCTTTTAGCAGGACATTATAATGAAGGTTGTGGGGAAGTTTAATTCTTTAAATGTTCTTTTTCAATATCAGTTATTGAATGTTCGTAGGTGATTCAGCTCAAGTGGATGATGCATCAGACGTTGGGAAGGTTGTTGCGAATGTATCGTGTGATGCCGTGCAGATGAAGGTTGATTCTTTTGGTGGCTCTTTTGTAGAGAATTTAGTGTTTGTTTCGAAGTTGGCCAAACGAATAGGTGTGAAGTTATTAGAGCTATAATATGGAACGTTTAAGGAATGTGGTGTTTGTGGTGAACAGTTTGAAGAGTACTGGGATGAGGATGATGATGCATGGAAGCTGAAGGAGTGCATGCTGGGCGCTGATGGCAGGGTTAGTGTCCAATTAATATTAAAATTAATTTAACGGCAAATAATGCTCTCATTTTCGTCACGAATTTCATTGAATTGCGTGTACGTGTTGATTGTTATATCTACTCTTTTGTTTGATTATTCATGAGAATATTTGAGCGTAGCAAACGATCGAAATGTACGTGTGGAATGAAAGTAATTCATTTACCACCTTACAGCCTTTCCATCCGAGCTGTATATTGGACGCATCAACGGCGCCGACGGATACTAGCAAATCGGACAGAATGGAGACGAATGAAGAAGATGTGGATCATGCTAGTGATCAAGCATTGTTACAAGCTGCAAATCGTATATTAAAGAATGATTTATTACTGCTGAATCGATCATGAGACTTATCGCATTGCAATATCATCATCATCATACATTTACACACACACGCATAACAAGTACAAGCATTCTCATAGAATTAAGTGGACATTTCAGTTAGGTACGATCCGTAAGGATCATATTCTATTATCATTTCAAGCAGTGTTTCATCTGAAGCAATCAACACGATCATCGATTTTCGATAGAAATTGTTATCAATGAACGAAAATTATTCTACACATCAGTTCGAGTTCATTTCGGATGGATATGTCACAATGCGCGAATGCATTGTGTTTTAAAGGCAAAACACGTCAACTCAAGCATATATAAACGTGTACATATGTGATATCGTCAGTTTCGTCAGTTTTTATCTCGCAGAACATTTTGAGTGGTTTTATCGGTCGTATTTTTTGTTGGTTATTTG
The DNA here is from genome assembly GCA_035041965.1 of Anisakis pegreffii. Classification (NCBI taxonomy): domain Eukaryota; kingdom Metazoa; phylum Nematoda; class Chromadorea; order Rhabditida; family Anisakidae; genus Anisakis; species Anisakis pegreffii. Next base: position 78,895 of record JAPYMA010001242.1, on the reverse strand, counting down.
TTGTTGTTGTGTATATTTGACGGACGGTGAACAAACAACAAATAAATTCTTTTTGATGATTGACTTATGTTGTTTTGATTGATTTATTCATTATTCATTTTGAGTTGATTCGTTGATCGAGTGGTTGAATTTAGGTCGGTTGAGGACAATATTTCGTTGACATTTTCGTTATTTCTTTGCCGAGGCATTCGAGTTTTTTGTTTTTTGATGAGTTCAATAATAAAGATTTGCTGCTTTCATTTGTTTCTTTGCTGTTGTCATTACTATTACATGTTTTGTGTTTGTATTATATGGTGTGTGTGTGAAGATTTTAATGAAATAAACTTATAAAATTTATCCTTTCCGTGTATTATCGTCACCATCAACACATTCTCAACGAACATCGCTTAAGTTTCATTTGTCATCAGTCAAATGCGAATATCAACAATATTGAAACATAATTTGAAATTTTGAAATTCAACTTCCGTAGTCTCTAATGAGACTGTTCGACGACTGAGTTTATGAATTTTATTCCTAGTCTGACTGTTTCCATAAGTCACACAAGCCCTTAAATAAAATGATGATGAGCACTTTAAGCACGTTAAGAATAAAATGATGATGAGCACGTTAACAATAAGTTCTCTTCGTACACATGCTGCTAATGACAGTTGTTTTAAATGTGCATTAGACATGAAAATAATCAGCTAACTGTAAACAAAATGAATCAAATAAGCAAAATTTTCATGTCAACTAAACTATTCCGATAACGTGGATAAGAGCTCGTTTAGTTGAATTCATTAGCGATACGAAACTGATGTGAGTACAAACTGTAAACTGAATGTACGTAGACTGATGGTCGAGTGGCGCAATCGGAAGTTCACTAGAAATCCACATTAGTGATTGTGAAATTCTTTGCTTTTCACAGAGCAAATTTCAAATTGTTCGGTTGGAATAATCCGTTTCTGATCACTGCTCGAGGTTTTCAGCACATGATCATATGGCAATTCTCGAAATTTTGCAAAGCAACGATTTATACTAATGATTATTAATGGTTACAAATTAACTTCGTAGCTTTTCTGAAAACATTTTCATTCATGCTGATTAATCAGCTGGAAGAGCTCTCTTGCAGTATACTGATAAGTGGTCGTGGTGAAATTTTTCAACGCAGCATTATTAACAAATTAAGATTACTCATTTGCATACCAGCACAGCTGAGCGCTTCACACATTGCCGATTACATTTATTAGATATTATTCGGTCAGTTTCAAGGCGTTTAAAACATTGAAGATGTTTGAGTAGAGATTGAATTGCTGTCTAAGGATATGAGCGATTAATTGGCATGTTTTACAGAGAATGAGTTGTCTGTGCTTAGTGGTTGATTGTGATGCTCGCAATTGGGGTTTACTGATGGAGACGGAACAGAAGAACGGAGACAACGAGTCGCTGTTCGATTACCTCTTATCAGCGATCGCCTCGTTTGCAAATTCACATTTATCGTTATCGTCAACTAATAACGTCTGTATTTTCGGCATCGATAATACTCTTCATAATCCGTTAATTTATGCTCACGATTTATCCACTCAGGTTCAGTTTATCGTAAATCTTTTGAATCGTTCTAATTTTAGCAATGTAGAACGCTTTCTTTTATAAATCAGTGTTCAGCGATAACATTTCAAGGTTTTCGTAGGTGATTGCTGCAAGTCGTTGTTTTTTCCCAAAATTCTCAAAATAAGCCTCTTTGCTGAACGCATGCACAAACACTTCTATGCTTGCACAAATTCAAATTCAATTCCTCATCACCTACACGTTCTCGAATTTTACTTTAGCCTTTGTTTTTTTCCCATCCCTAGTGCGTATACACGTGTAGAGCTCAAATTTGTCAAATTCAGAAACGCAGCTAGAGGTTTTTGCACAAATTAATAATGAAACATTCATTGAACTTCTTTGAAGACTGCGATCGATTTATAAATTTCCACTCATAAATGATATGCATTACAGTTTATTTACAAATAATATTGATGGTAACAATACTTAAAATTGTGGTGTAATTTGATTGAAAGAATTAAATTCAGATCGATATGACAAAGACGATTGTCGAACGACTGCGTAACACCTTACTGAAATCATCTGAGAATAGCGAAAACCCTCCAAACATCAAAACGAATCGCTTCTCAGCGGCAGTGGCAACTGCGTTTTGTCGTTAGTTGTCAGCATTATTATTGTTTTCATACCGATATTGGTCAACGAATCAAGAGGAATCTCGTAGGAGGCACTCTTAAGGGCTCTTAACTTCTTTCCACATACCAACACAATCGGGTGTGTCGCACTCCCGGTATGTGCGAAATAAATTGTTCGAATACTTTTTGCTTAGTCTGTTTTCTCACTTGTTGACGAGCATCGTGATGGGCCATAAGGTATCCTTGTTATGATTTAATGCGTTTTGTTGACAGTAGTAAAATTGTCATTGTATTATAAAATTTTAATAAGATGTTGTTCAGTTTCGAAAATAAATGAAAGAATAATTTGCAGATATAAATCGATTTAAGAAAGAGAACGACGGCGGAGAGGGACGAATCGTTATAGTGAATGTGGGTTATGACGTATCGCGTGAGCAAAACTCATTGATGAACATATTCTTCAGTGCTCACAAACAAAATATCATTGTCAGTGTTGCCGATATCGGTTAGATTTTTGTTTCATATCTGTTTTGATATCCGTTAGCATCGCGTTTGTCACTGTTGCTTCTCGCAGGTTTTTATGTTGATGTGCTTGTTTCAATAATATTTATTGTTATTGGAGGCAATTCTTCACCAGTGCTGCAACAAGCATGCGATATCACCGCAGGAAGATACTTTAAAGTGGACAAACCGAGCAACTTATTACAATATTTGATGGTATGCTATTGAATGTTCACTAAAAATTCACATCTAAATGTACTGAATACCATTGAGTAATATCGATTTTGCTAACCTAATCGCATACTCATTATCTTGATAGAAACGCTATTTATTGCGTTGTTTTCACGACTTTCTGCTGTAATTTTATTTCATTTCATTTTCATTCATTCACGGCATAAATTAATTTGTTTCTAACACCAAGCAATTATCTGAATGTCAATGACGTGAAGAGTAGTAAATGATGTCGTTCAGTGTAATGCGCTGCATTCAAGTGAAAACATGAGTATCTTCAAGCCAGCACTCGACACCTCAGTCGACTATCGTGCGCTCTGTCAATGTCATGCCAAGCCGGTGCTTATCGGATACGTGTGTTCTGTGTGCCTGTCGGTGCAATGCAAGTTCAATCCTATTTGTCCGATGTGCAAGTTGGTTTTTGATTTCTTCAATATACGATATTTTTTCTGTTGTTTTTCATTCTCCTGGTTCATTTAAAAATATTTATAATTTTAAGTGTTATGATATGTTTGAAAGACTCATTGCCTTAAGATTGACTCATTGCAGTACTGTCTTCAAATTAAACCTTCATAAAAGCAGTCGGAAACGGCGACATCACACTCAATCGACTTCGTAATTTACTCGTGATATTTTCATAAATATTATTATGTTGTGAAGTTGTTCACTGTTTGTATATTCGTCTCAGTTATAAATTTTCAAGCAATGTTCCAAATATACTCTTACATATAAGCGGCGTTGTTAGTGGCACTGTGACGATAATGAAATGGTAAATGAATGAATAAAGAAGATAGCATAACTTGTTAAATGTGCAAGTGGGATGGATGACAGTAACGTATGCGTTGAGCACTTTTTTAAATGCAGCAACACCTGAATATGAAGTGTATAAAATAGATCATTTACATAGAATACACATGTATGTTTAAGCCTGGCATGATTGAGACTTTATTTGTGACATCCGACACACGGTTAGCTTCTGAATTCGTCTGATGCATGTGACGATGCGAGCATTGTCGACGACTTCCGCGTAATCTGAGAATTTTTGGTAGAATCTTATCATATGTTGTTGTTGTTTTTTTGGATGTTACTGCATGGAAGGAAATGAAAGTAAACGAAAACAACATTCGTCGCTCTACTTTCCAGTTCGCCATGCACCGTAACGAGACATCGCGAGAGATCAGCCAGAGATATGTTTTGAAATGAAGTACTCGTCGAATTTGCGAGAGTCTTTGGTTGTTACTGATTGGTTTTCGTTGTGCGGTTACATTATCTGGGCTAGGATGTCCTCAGGTGATGATCTCATGATGAGATTTAGTGTTGCGTAGTAGGCGTGGCCTCGTCGTTTCCCACTAAGGATACACTATGCTTGAGCTGTTTAAGACTGCCCTCTTAAATAGCTTAAACAAGCGTAATCTCTCCTTACACAGTCTGAGGCTACGTTCAGCCCTAGCCTAACGTGCAATGGCAAAGAAACCGCAGTGAAAGTACGTTAGTTTTGTGGTGGTGGTGATGGTTTAAGATGCAATTCATTCTTTTTTCTCTCAATGCTTTAGGAGTTGCCATCTTCGAACCTACCGTACTTCGAAAGCCGAGACACCTTTGATTGTTCTGGCCCTGTTCAGATGGTTTCCCGCAATTTCCGATTTTTGAATTTCGTCGTTCAGACCATTTGAACGGTGTGTTGTTGAATTGTAATTATTGTTGATGTGTAGTTTTATGCGGTGAATATTTGTACTGTTGGTGTTTGTTAAACTTGAATGGGTTTTTCTTATAGCTAATAATGGTGAATTTACGAACTCGTAGAAACCGACCAAGGTTGACCATCCGAGGCGTGATGACCGTCATTGACGATGTTGCAGACGACTGCAATGATTACGTGGTAGGTTTTGTGCATTGAATCGATGTATATTCATTTATTTTGTTAAGACGAAAATCGATATAAGAACAGTATTCTAGCTTATTTCCGTGGCGCACTATCGAAGTGCTGTAAGACTGAATTTATGAAAGAATACGTATTTTGCAAATGTTTGAGAAAAAGTCGTATCCACCAGTAAGGTGTTATATCGAATTTTATAGTCTTAATCTGAGTTTCATCCGTGATCCTGTTATAAGGAATGGGTGTACGGTGTGCTCCTTGAATGGAACTGTCACATGTGAGGTGAAAATAAATGCGATGCTTCGCATCGATATACATTTCACGTTTTCAGGAAAATAAGCAGGTATGGGCTGAATTGGGATTAGGTTCAGAAGAAGATGATGAATATGCTGGAGAGGACTTCCATTTAACGCATTATTGGGAAATACCAGATGAACGAAGAAAACAGAAAAGGATAAATAAACGGAAGAACGAAAAAGCAATCGATGAACCTGATCTGTCTGCCTCCGCATTTCCAGATGCACACTACAGAAGTCTTCTGGCCGATGTATGAATGCTTTTTTATTCTGAATATCTTCACTCTGAAATTATCTGTAAATGATGATTTTACGTGTTGATCACTTTGCTGACGTTCTTTACAGTGATGATTACTTGTGATTTATTCCACAAAACTGCCTGAAACATTTCGGAAAGAGTGATAAAAACAGTGAATTTCTTTTCGGTGGAGACTGAAAATTGCTCGTTTGTTCGTTCAGTTTTTTGCAGTCGATTTTTTTCAGATAAACTCTGCTGAAAACTATTCATTAGTCATAGAAGGAGTCAATGACTCGCCAGCTGGTGGTTCGTTTTGCATTATTGTCTTCAGTTACTTTGGCTTTTCTTACTTCTTGCATTCGATTCTGTGAAGCCAGAGAAGATTCTCGTTGTTCTCTGCAATGCTTTGAAGTAATTTTTAATCTATTAGCGACTTTTGCTTCCGTTCAGGTGCTGTACTTCCATCGAAAAGCGTCAGCTCAATTGAATCTCAGAGGCAGCAATCGTCAATCGCAACCCATTACCAAGCCAGAGATCCCACCGATGTGCCACCTCTGCCCGATCGATGCTCTTTTCCATCGCCGTCTCTGTCGTGTTCATCACGAAGCGGTTCGTCTTCAGAGATCGCCCCAGTTATCATGGAATTAGATGGCACCGCATCTGAAGCAGTAAATAGAACTTCGCAACTGTTGGATCGATTATCAGTAGAACGGCAAACGGCATCATCATCAGCAGAAAATGATCATCTGAATCGGTCAGCCAAATCGGTACCAGTTCAGCCAGTGATGGACCAAACATCTTCATTGCACGATCACATATCAGTTCTACGTGACGTTACATCAGCCTCAACAAATGTGAGCGTTTATCAGAAGAGTCAAAAGCTGAACGTTGTGGATGAATCCGACCAAATGCAATTTTCATCGGAAGAAATCATACGAGGCACCTTGCGACCATCACTTCGCACGTCTGAGCTTCTACCATTCGCTACATCAACACCACTGCGTGTAATACATTTTTTTTGAATTGTTTGGAATCTTTCAAAGTCTCGAAAATTAAAAGATTTCTCTTCGAAGGCTTGTTTCTTTGCTTTTTTTTGTTGATCACTGCAGCAGTGTTTTTATTCTTGCTTTCCTTATTAAGACGGCACTTTAAAAAATTCCTTACATCTAAACAATTACTCATTCCAGCCAGATGTTGCACTATCAAGCCAGTTTGCATCGTTAAGAAGTCAGTACGATTCACCCCTTGCAGTACATCAACCATCTCATAGTCAGATTGATATTTCGTCATGTTCACAACAAAAACAGCATGATAATGAAATATCTGCTGAAACGTATGTCTTATGTGTTACTTTTAATTTTTTCCTTCTCTACCTCAATCCGGTTTTCGAACTTCCTTAGCTTGTTTTCCGTCAGCTACTGGTTTCGATGTAGTGATTCATATGAAACACAGTCGTTGAATTGTTCACATCGATTCTAACATTTCATTCAGGTCACTCACTGAAAATACTCTATGGAGATCGACATCGTTGCACAACAACTCGATCATCCGTACATCCGCTTATTGGAAACTTGCTGAGGTAGAACGCTCTAAACTTCTGACCATGTTTCCAGATGACAGACCGAACGAAAGAGAAGGTTGTGTTCACGTTCTCATTATTAGTTCTCGTTTTCAAAAAAAAAAATATTTTTGTCATGAATAAAGTCCTTTCATCAATGAGATACTGATTTGACAATTGATGGTTAATGATGGGCTTGCTACTGAAAAATGTAGTGGCGTTAGTCGTTAGTTACTTCGCCTGAAAAATATTTTCGTTCCGCTAAAAATGATCCAGCGCAGCTGACGAAAATCGTTACTTCACTAGTTGAAAAAAAATAGGGCAATTTCCGCAAAAATGCTAATGCGCAGAAATTAATCCGCGAATTGCTAGTCTCAAATGTTGCTTCAAAATTCGCAGTTGTGCTACTGATTTGTCATGGGAAAACCGTCTTTTGGAGTGTGTCGTAATTTTTTCTTTGTTATTTCAGATACATCACGCAATTTGTCGATATATGAGGAAGATCCGGTACATTGATTTTTCTTAATTTTACCACTGGTTCCGTTCTCCGTTCACGGGTCACTTTAGAGAAATGATTTGAAAAGGATGCCATAAAATTGTGGTCTTGCATTCTCTGTGAACATAACGAAACGAATATTCTACAAAATTGGCAGAATTCAATATTGTTTAGTCGTTTCTTTACTGTTCAAATTTTGTGATACGACGATTGAGTGTGTATTCATGATAGGATCGTGCACCATTTTTCCTGAACGATTTCAATGAATGGTCGAAGAAGTATGCAAGAGCAAGAGACTTCAAGCGTGAAGTTCTCTTCCTGTGCGGGCAAAAAGCGCCCATTCAATGGACTTCAATCAAAAAAATTTTGTAAGTTGCTTCTAATATGTGCTTAACTTTTAAAAGCTGATTTTGAGTCTTTCTAAGACTACTTTCAACTCGTACATCATTGAGTTATTATTATTTTCTTTCATTTCAGGAATATCAGCTCTGCAAAAAAACTCGGCGAAGGTACCTATGGAGAGGTGTTCAGTGCAACGTGCAATGGCAAAGAAACTGCAGTGAAAGTACGTTAGTTTTGTAGTGTTGCTTTGAGATGCAATTCGTTTTTGCTTGCATTCCTTTAAAATGAAGCAATCGTGTGACATTCAAATAGGAAATTTTTTGGTGATGAATTCAAGAATTATTAGTTGTTTCATTTAATGTCTTCTTTTATTTATGACAGAACCAAATGACAGAAAGTCGTTTTTGGTTTCATTTATTGTAAACCAAAAATGATGGTCATCAAATTCTCTGATTGATTATTCAGAAATGTCTGGTTTATATATCAACATTTATTCGAATAGATAATTCCAATTGACGGTTCAACTCTGTTGGCTGATGGTCAACGTCAAAACGAATATGCTGAAGTGCAGTTGGAAATAGTCGTTTCGAAGGAATTGTCCGAGTTGGCCGTGGAGGATGGTGGCTACAGCACTGAGGGCTTTATCAAACTACTCAATTGTTGCATTACGAAAGGTTTGAAATTATTTTTGTTCTTTCAAAACGAATCATAAGTTAATTGTCCTCTCAATATCTCCTGTGTAACATTGTCTCGAATCCAAATTCATTGTATTGACCAATTAATTTCTTGGAGATTTCCTTCAAGTCCGGTCACAGTCAGTGTATGCATTATGCAGTCGATTGTTCAACTTGATTAATTCAGGAAAATATCCGAAGAAGCTGTTATCGGCGTGGGACAGCTATGCAAACGAACGCGATTCGTACAATTTGAATCCTGAGGCGTTCCCGGCTAGTCAATGTTATTGTGTATTAGCGTTCGAATTGGGTGGAAGGGACCTCGAGGTTTACGATGTGAGTTCGGTTTTTCCATTGTTAATATCGCATTTCTGTTGTTTACTTTTGCTGCTTTTAGTATTTCATTATTTCTAATCACTGAGTACCATCAATCGCTGAGTGTTAATGTCATTAGTTGTCTTTGCTGAATGAGTTATATCTGATATGCTGCTCAATTTCTGTCATCATTTTGTGTTTATTTGAAAACTACGCAATAATTTTTAATAAACATGTGCTTCAAGGTTCGATCGGTAGAAGTGGCCTATTCGATAATGGTTCAAATAATAACTGCGCTAGCCGTTGCCGAGGATCGTCTTCAGTACGAACACCGCGATCTGCATGTCGGCAACGTTCTTGTATCGGAGGGCAGTGATCACCAGTTGAGAACGTTCGTTCGTTCGTTGTTTCACTCATCAGTTTCTTTTACTTACAAAGATGTGTGACCATTTTCCAAACATACAACTTTATCAATGCATTCTCCATTATTTGAAAATTTTTTATTACTGAATTTAGTTAATTTAGCGACCGTCACAAATATTTTCATTACTTTTTAGTCGGAATTATTAGCTGTTCACAGGCTATATACGCAATTTCACCACTATGCAATATTGTAATTTTTGCTGAAAACTGGTCAGGAATTTTGCTTGAGATTCTCAGGTATCCTAAGAAGTAGTATGAAGACCGAAAAGTCATGTCATAAAATCGCATTTTGAGGTGACTCGCTGAGAAATTTTGGTTTATTAGGACGAATTGAAAGAACGGCAATTCTGATTTAATGTCATCATATGCAAATGTTCATTTCAGTGAATTAATCTCATCACAAAAAGTGCAAATTAAAATGTGTGGCGTTTCTGTGAAGATCATCGATTTTACATTATCGAGACTGAAGAAAGGTGAGCAACAGTGACTTTGATTAATAGTTTGAGTCAATTGAACTTCATTTTAAAGGCTAATTATCTCATTCTTATCTCTTCTGATGTGGTAACCAATTTGCTCACTCAGATATGTGGAAGCACCACACATTTTACTTGATCCTGTGTTCAGGTAGAACGACAATATTCAGAGAATTGGCCAATGAAGAAGATCTGTTCACTGGTGAGGGCGATCTTCAGTTCGACATTTATCGTCTTATGAAAAAAGCAAACAGGTAAGCAGTTTTTTTTCCTCTTAACTAGTCAAGATGTCTGCTTGAAAGCAATTGAACGCAGATAAATATTCATTTATTTCTTGCACGGTTTTTATTCTGAATTTTTCCCGGATTTAAAAAGACTCATTGGCGTGCTTAGAGTGTTTTCGATTCACAACCGTTTATTGCAGGAATAATTGGGCTGTGTTCAACCCAAAAACGAATATTATGTGGTTAGTGTATCTGTCACGCTTCATTCATCAAAAAATGGTCGAAAATGTTGTTGGCGCAGAGGATGAACGAGAACGTTTCTTGCGATTGTTTCAGTCTTTGCACAGATTTGGTTTGTTTATTTCTTTATTTGCTGTCTAATTGTTTTGTTCGTTTAGCCAAAATGCTGACTTGTTAATATTCATTCTTTATCAGGTAGAAACATTTTTATGGAGTATAATAGACTTTAATGTTCACGTCAGCGCTCACTGAAACTGAAAATATTCTATCGTATTTCCATAGTGCTGACATATTTTTGTGAGAGTTACCTATGGTTATGACTGCTGCTTTATGCGTGAGTAATTTTGTTTTTGAGGAGTGATTCTGAATAATTTTGATTCAGATGGAAGTCTGTCCGAGTGGGTGTTGTGTAGTGGCACGTGGTTGTCTGATTACATGCAAATCGTTTGATTATTCGCACAATGCATCATGCAAAACCAATGTGCGCATTTTAAATTATGGAATCGTCATGGATTGTTGTAAGGAGAGTTTTCCTTGAATATTGTAAAGTTGGCCAAATTTCATAAGGACATATATTCATGCTGAGTTATTTTGAAATTGTATTTGTCATCGTCATTTTCTTGTTTCACAGCGTTTATCGTTTTCGCTGTGTGATCAGATCTCATTTGTTCGCATTTTGTGTCGTTTTTATTTCATCGCACCGTTTGTGGTTGATTCGTCAGCAGCCGTCTCGTGAGTGCAATTTATCGCAGTCAATTGATAATTCTGCATCTACCGATATGTTTCATTCCGCATTTTTGCTGCTTTTTTTGTAAATTTCAAATGAAAAATTTTTACTCATCGTCAGTCACATTCAGCGTCGAATTCATGCAAAAGTAATGATTATTATCCATTTTTGAATTGCTGATATGCGAAATTTAAATGAATGAAAACCACAATTGGGATGGCATATAACGAATCTGAGATTTTTGTGTGTATACTTGTTGAAGGAATTGTTATGATCACCACTAATTTTTTTGCATTAAATCTTGTGTCGTTGTATTTTTCTGTATTTTCGTTTTTCATATGTTTCATGTTCTCTTCTCTTCGTTCAATGATTTTTTTGTAACAAAATTTTCTTTCAAAAATAATGACCCCCCATTATCCGTTGTGTATCTCTCTACCTCATATTTCTTTTTCAGTATAGACCTGAGAACAGGAATGTATGAATTTCACGATGCTCGTAAAATATATGAAAATTCACGTATACTAATTTCACGTTATGCAAACTGCCTGAAAGTTTCTTCTAAAGTAAATGAATATGAATGAAAAAATAATAAAAATTCGATAATAATCGACAATAACATCTCAGCATTGCTTTGTTGAATAAGAGTGATTATGATTTTCATTGTTCTTATTAAAAAAATAAAATAATGACATACGAGATCGAATTAAAAATTTGCGGATAATGTGCTCAGTTTCATTCCTTGAAAATTTTTTGAAGAATGAAATAATGAATTACGAAAAGATCTTTTCGGTAGTAAAGCATTTTCATAAGTGATTATAAGGCATTAAATGGTGAGAAAGCGGGATTACGAGTGTTCAAAAAAGTAAACTTTAGTTTTACGGAAGTAAACGATATGTTGCTGGTGGGTAATCGGATGTAGTGAAACCGAATCTACATTCAGAGTTTTGTTGCCTTGTAGCAGTCTTCTAAAAAAAGCAGATAGCAGCTTAAAAGGGTTCACATAAAACAAGTCAAAAAGCCTTTTCATACGTGCCCATGTGTTCCGGTGAGAGAACGGCAAGGTAGTGTGATTTATGGATGCGGCGCATAAAATCAACTGAATGAATTCAGTGCTGAAAACCGGAACGGAATAAGCGCCATAGCATAACTTTCGATTCTGAATGACCGCTCACGGAGAGGAGACTAGAATCTGTGCACAGTGACACACACACATTGCCGCCATTTCAGAACAGAACTACCTCGAAAATGTGCAAGAGGAGGAGAACGGAGGGCGCCGAACAGTTGATGATCGCAACAAAACAGAGCCGTCTCCAAAATCTGGAGGCTTGGAACGACGCAACGAACAACTTTCAAAATAAGAAAATGGAAAACAAAAAAGAATAATTTCTCAAAAATGTGCAACAGAAACGACGTCACTATAGTGACGACTGCACATCATCAATCGAAAACTGTACAAGGAATTCACGTCTTAAAAAGTTATCACTTCGCAGAGAATAATCAATCCAGCGCTCTTTCGAATCAGACCTCATCAATAGGTTCACGTCATTCAACTACTCAAAATTCGTCTACCTCCTAATTAAACTAATTTACATTGTACCAGTTCTATTCTCAATACTATGCCTAAGTGCACTGCATCAAAAGTACCATTTCTCGTCTATTAGCAAAGCTCTGAGCATTGACTATACGTACGACGTACTACGACGAACAACTCAAAAATCCTTCAAGTGTCGGAGACTTCGCTCGCTCCCAACCAACCAAGTTGTGTCCCTTCACAACGCAATGCAATGCTCGGCTATTTTTCCTCTTTGAATGTAAGCAATGCGAACGCATTGGTTCACCGTTCTGTGAGCGTATTACGTGAATTGCATGTTTACTGGGTTATTTACTGTTCTTTCAATCAATTCTGTTTTATTTTGTCATCCGTTTATTTAGTTATGAAATCATAAATTGATACTTCAAAATAGTCGTCAACTTAACAGTATTCCAAATAATACAACTCGACAGTAGCCAACGGGAAGGGGCGCATAATGGTGTTGACTTGGCGACGTGTCAAACAATGTGTATTATTTCTTTTGGATATTATAATTTAAGAAATTCTTTTTGTCATGCAATAAGTAAGCTCTGTTCTGTTTTGACGGTGCATATTTGATGTGTGTATTCGAGTGGTGATTTTTGAATGGGAATAAAGCATTCTGCAGGCGTGTGCTCTGGAACGATTCGCAGTAATTTTGCATTATTTTATCAATGGAACCGATCGCAGTAAATGGTGTGGCAGAGGAATCGCAAACGAAAACAGTTGATAAACAGGTTTTTTGAATGCTTTTATCTTTAATCCGATAAAGTGGTTTCCAACTGTTATGTTGTTTTCGTGTATTTCTTTGAATAAATCGAGCCTCTATCATCGTAGAAATACTCCTGAGTCGGCATTTATTGCTTGGTATTTGCCCATTAATTTTATGGCGTATTCTATTTTATTTTCCAAAAATATTCCTCAGCTGAACCTCCATATTAAGGCTTGTTCGTGTGAAATATCGATAGAAATTTAAAATGAAATTTTGCACCATTTTAATGCAAAATGCTCAAATGAATTTGACTGAATTAATTGTAATGAACCATTAATTGTAAGCATTAATTAAATGACAGCAACAACTCCGCGATGCAGTTCTCAAGTTCGTTGAACACATCAACGATTCGAGCGTTAAACGACAGAAGTCGAATGTCTCAACGCTTATCACCTCACTCAAAAACGTTGAACGTTAGTTATTATTTCTCGTCAATTTATGCTACAGCAATGATTTATGTCTCATTTATATTCTACCATCTGTTAAATAACAATTCCTGCATCAGAAAATTTCTCATCGATTTAATCCTCATTGAATGCCTTTAATCAGAGTTACGTTTTATCATTCACTTTCCCAAATCAAAACTGATCTATTAGTGGTGTTGAATTAGCACTTATCAACTTGCATATTATATGTTCTTTTTCAGCTTTACCAGACGTTGTGCTGCGAGGTATAATACGTAGTTCATTGACGGCCTGCTTCACACGTTTCACAGAACCTGCATCCTTCCACATAACCTTATCACTGATCGAGTCGTTAAGTGACAACAATCCACCAGATGCTCTCGTCAAACATCTCTCTGAGTCATTCACACATATTTTCGTACCTAACAGAACTGCGATAACGTTCGTTTCTATTTTTTTTATTTGTTTGTTAATTGTTTTACATTCACTGCCACAATATTCTAATAAGATAACTCGAATAGATTATATTGAAGGAAGCAATGCACCCATTCACTATCACTCATTACCAATTGCTGCAGGCTTTCCTCATTTATGAGGCACATTTGTGCATCAAAACACTTCAGATTTTGTTTTTAACAGAATTTGACTTGTGCAATAGGAAATATTACAATGATGTTGCAAGTTTACCTCAGCGGGAATATTTTTTTAAATCACTCGTCGTGTGGTTCGAAAAGATGTTCTTGCAGATGACATAACGTCGAAGCGTTGATCATCATCGCAATATAAGATCAATTGATTTTACTGGATCATATGAACAGACATTTTTATGATGCAAGTAGACCAATGTCGATGACCTATATTAAGAAACAGCAATGGAAATTAGATAATAGATACAAGCCAGATCATAACCTGGCTTAGGCTCACAACATTAATGGTATTGTTACACCACTCAGTTTCGAGCAAAACTTCCTTTCTCGTTCGTGGAGGAAAGTTTCACTGGAAACCGAGTGAAAAACCGAGTTGATAACCAAACAAACCCAGTGGGTTTGTTTGGTTATCAACTGATCACTCTATATATTCGTATGCTAGAACGTGTGTTCATTGTAATCGAGAATTATTCCAGGAAATGGTCAAGCCATACATCGGCCATTGCTGTAAAATGGTTACTGATGTTCGCAGAAAAACATCGTTTTGAAGAAAAATCCGATCTGATCAATTCATTCGTAAGTAACTTACAATTTATGATCATGATAAATGTTTACTGATTTTATTCGAGAGCAAAACTGAAAAGGAATTATTTTAAGAATGTGTTTAGCGCGATGAATTTCTTTACATTTTCGTCACCGAAAACATTTGTCTTTCATATATTTTGGTGTTAACACTGTTTGTGATACTGTAGTGATTGATGCTAAAGGTAAGCAAGTTGTAAGCAGCCCATTGTGCTGCGACGTTTGCAGTTACGTTCTTTGAGCTGTTCGAAAATTTTGATGAAGTAAAAATGGAATGAAGTGATGAGATTCATCCATACAGATAGTTGGCTTAGCATCGTTGGCGTTCTACAACGTGTTTGAGAAGAAGAACGTGCGTTATGTTCGATGCAGATACAAAGAATTATTCAATCGATTCGCGTTGAAAACATTTGTGGATTCGATTGATCGACACTACAACACTGCATCGGTGTCATTAGAAAGTGCTGAATGTCTGGTGGCATTGCTTTGTTTGTTGCCGTTGAACGAGTGCAGAGAGGATGCCATCGAGTTATTCCTCAAAATAGTGCTGAAGTCGATATTGATGGCAAAACAACGCTCATCAGCACATATTTTGGTTCGTTGCGTTTTCATTCGATTTCATTTTTCAGTTCAACTTTATTGTTTAATTATGTCGACAATTTATTGTGAGAAATCACTTCATCACTTAGTGTTAAATTATGCTCAGCAGTTGCTAATTTGCTTTGGTGTAATAATTGTGTTAAGTTTGTTTATTGCATCAGTGCTTTCAATTGGATTATCATTGATCACTTTGCTTCTCGTCCAAATCATAATGGAAGTATTTAATGGTGAGGAAATAATGGGAACAATATTTGTAGAGAGCGTGCAGTGAGTTGATTGAGCAGTTGAATGTCAACCAGATCAAAGATGAACTCTTACCAACCGCTAAAAAAGCGATGCTGCGCAGTCCTGAAGTGGCTATTTTTGGTTAGTTCCGTACTGTTTTTCTTAGTGATTTTACTTTCATCTATTCTTTTACATCGCCCAACAGAGTGTGATTTGTAACGCCTTAAAAACGCACCATAATTTATTCATATGAAGTTTTTTGTTGAAATTATACAGTATCTCTCTGCATAGTTGAAATGAAAGTTTGACAGTTCTAGAAATGACAGTTTCTGAAAGAATTTGATATATTATTTTATGTGACGAGACATTGAAATCAATGAATAATTAAAGAATTTGTACGGCTGCAGAAAAGAAATTTTTGGTACTGAGAAAAGTGGCATTGAGCTCTTTAGTTACTGTTTATATTGGCAACAGTAATGTTTCATAGTGATCGATGTGAAAAGTATATATCAACAACATTTCAGCATACAGCGATATATTGCGTTATGTAAAAGTTGATTTGAGTGCATTCGCCGTTGATATTTATAAAACAATTGCGGGTAGGTTGGCTTGTTGTTACGTCGTTATTCACTCATTTGAATTCATCAGTCTTTTTCCTTATTTCCAGTGAAGGAACAATTTTATGTTTGTGGCTGTTGTCATATTTGAAGAAATGTCCTCTTTACAGTTATATAATGATTCGTGTTTAATTGAATTTCGTTCTTGTTCAGTTGTTTGCATACATTTATCGTGTTTATCGCAGCAACCCTCACTCCAGCCCCTCTCCCATCAGTGAATTTTGCATTACTAATTTTTGGTTCAGCGATGACGATCAAATCACTCTGATTCGTTACTTTCGTGTTGCTATAAGCATTTATTTTCAAATATTCCAATGAGTTGATCTGAAAAATACGGGCGAATGAATGTGCTAATTGATGATGAGCTTGAGACAGATTCGAGGCAAATGAATCGTTAGTGAATGCAATTTAACGACAAATCATCATTCAAGGTTCACTGGTTTCAACTGATGACGACGTGCGCAGTTATGCATCAAAAGCAGTGATTTTCTTGGCTCGAAACGTGTCCGATACGACAGCTCTTCAGTCACTTATCAAAGCCATTTTTGCCACTTATTTCGGTTAGTTGTTTCAATAGATCCGTTTAAATTTGCATCGTATCCACTTGGATCACCCTTAATCTGCCATTCCTCACAGCGTAACCAAATGTTTTTTGTGTACTATCATCGTTTTCATCAGAAGACTTGCCTGTAATCTTTTCTTTTATTCACACACAAATGTATGGTACAACAAGTACAAAATCTCCAGCCTAGTTCAGATTTTGCGTGAACGTTAGTCGAATAATTATCTCATAATTTTCATAGTTTCAAACTTGGAAATCAGTTTTTATAAGGATTGTATTCTCAGTTTGAATTGTAAACGAATTCAAAATTTTGCATCTTATCTCAGAGGGTACGGAGTGTTGCTAATGAGAGTGTTATTATAGGATCGGATGGCAAGATAACAACATCGTTACAACGAATCGGTGTTCTTGAAACACTGAAGGGTGTGAGTGCTCACAATGTGTACGGTAAAGAGAATGCCGATATACTCGGCAATGAAGTTTTATCTCACTTGATTCCACTGATTCCGCCAGAAGGTTCGTTATTCGACTTTTACATTCAGCAACCCTCACACCAGCCCCTCTTACATCAGTGAATTTTGCATTACTGATTTTTGGTTCAGCGATGACGATCAACTCGCTTTGATTCGTTAATTTCGTGTTGCTAGAAGCATTTACTTTCAAATATTCCTAGAAGTTATTCATAGTGTAACGAACGCAGCAGTGATACTCTACGTGATTGTTTCAGTTCATGACGCGACGTTAACGGCGATGTGGGATGCGTTGGTGGTGTGGGCCGAACGAATGTCGTCGATATCAACGCTAATTTTGCCACTTTTTAAGGTTGTGTTTGGTTGGGGCTGGAGTTGGGCTTATTTTTGATTTAGTATCATTAATGATGGTTTGTTAGGAACTCGATTGTAATCATATTCATCGTTGATGAAGTGTGCATTTTTGCTTGAGATTTATTATTGTGCAGTCGTTTTCTTTATCTGTTTTGAAACGTATTCGTTTCTTTTTTTGGCAAAAATAACTTCAATTAATAAAAAGTAGTCATTTTGAGGCATCACACAAAACGAACACATCCCGTTTCGCGACAATCAAAGCGATGCTGTCACTCTTCTCGAAATGTATCATTTTATCACTTATTACGTTTACAAAATGCTTGACTCAAACGATGTGAATGTCATTTTTGACATGCACTATTTGTTGTGATATTATGCTGTTGAGTGTTTACTTGAAAATTCACCATTATTATTACAACTTCAGTGGTGTTGTTGCTGTGAATGTTGACATTGCACCTCAGCAAAATAATATCATTTCGTAAATTGTATAGCATTTCAATGAAACTCAACATTTAAGGTGGTTATGATATGTTCGATGATGCGATGGTGAAGATCATCGAAAGCGTACGCAAATCGCAAACGGTATCGGCTGGTGAATGGATTGGAGCATCGTTACTGCTGCTGAATTGCAACAACGATGACATACGGCACAAACTGATGAATTCAATCGTCTCTGATGAATTCATTTATAAAGACAAATTCGTAACTTCGCTAAAGAAATCAGGTTATCGTTGTCAAGAGTTCATCGCACTATATCAGTGCTACGCTTGAATCATTCCAATCGAAAATCAATCGTATCTCTGATCATCGTTAGCTTATCGCAGTTGTCATTTTTCGACAGCACCGTATCCAAAAATGATCGAATAAATTTAATTTAGTTGAACAAATCGAAGTTTTCTTTGCAGATGCTCTTCTTCTTCCTCAGTTAGCTGCCAAACTGATCACTGATCGACCATATTCGAACACAGGGGTGAGTAAGAACTAGATTCAATACTTCGTTCACTCGCACTCATCTCTTGTCTCACGATCAGATCGCCGCTTTTTGGCTCAAATCTCAAACAACCGACGTATTTTTCATTTCACTAAATCACATTAGTGCATTAAGTAATTGTTAAGTGAGAATAAAAATTCACTCCAATGAAAAGTGATCAACTCAATGGATTTGTTCAGGAAAGTGAATACGCACCGTCGGCATTGAGATGTCTGTTTATGGCGTTGTTATGGCATGAATACGAAGTGCGTAAGTATGCGTTAAGCCATCTCAAAAAAATAATCACGGCTGAAGGAGTGCGTTTCACAGCGACTTTTGTGCAACATTTCTATGAGTACATAATTTTGGGTGACGCTGATCAGGTCAGTCGTATATTCGTTCATTTTGTTTTTTTTTTTTTTGGGGGGGAGGGGAGGGGAAGAACTGAAATTTGGTCTTCATTCATTGTCCCAGCCTTAAGTGGATCTTCCCTTCATTGCAGTAATGCTCCATCTTCAACTTATGGATCCATTGAAGTTTTTGAAGTCAATTGTTTTCGTTGAAAAATGTTTCTAACAATTTCATTCACTAATGAGAAATTCAATGGATTTTATCATTTTTCAGAGCAGTTTTATCTGTCAGAATTTTTACGTTGTTCTCAAATCGTCTTTGAAATGGTGAATGTTTTCGTTTCGAAGAACAAAACGTTAACCGAATTCAGATACACCACAAAACGTATTCAGCACTCTCGACAGCATCAGCACAAACCGAAAGTGATCATAAAGAAATTGAGAGCGGTGTGAGTGGCAAATGGATTATGGATACACTGAGAGTGCTTTTGATACAGTTCAATGCCAAAAATGAGAAACAAGAAACAATGTTCATGCTGATCACCTCAACACTACTTGTGTGCTCGATTCCAAGTGTTGGTATGTATGCCTATTCGCCGTCTTCATTCGTTTTGTTCATTATTTGTTTCGATATGAATGCTTCGGATATGACGACTGTAAAAGTTATCGTTGTTCAATGATTTGTTGTCTGATCGCTAATACAATTATTTTTTAGTGCTGTTTTTTGCTGCGCTCCGTATTTTCTAAATCGAACAAATTTCACAGTTGCGTTCAGTATCGTTCAGTCGAAAGGATTTGCTTTATTAGTGCATCATCTGTCAATGTTTCGCAATACTGAGCGGCTCACTTCTCGGGACGAAAACAGAAAACGCTTTCAGTTTCCAGACCAAAAGTAGTTCCCGATGGAATCCCTCGAAATTTCTTCATCCTAGTGGAAATTAGTGTCAGTATGTAACGAGTGCTTTTAAAAGTTAAAGTTCGAGCTTGGATATCGGCAGAAGCTGACAGAGGTAAATTAAGCATTGTGGTGTGTTTCAGTTGAAACAGCTGGTCTGGAGTGGATGCGATGGTTTCGTTGCATCGAGAATCGTTCGTCGATTTTTGATGGAAACTCGGAGATGATCGATAGGTGCGTCCATAAAGTATTGAACACACAAAACAGTTGTGTACGTGATAACGCCATACGACTGCTGATGTCCTCGAATGAACTTGCACAATATTTCCGCGTTACTGTTTGGAAGAAAGTTCGTCAGTTGATTGCAGATATCGATTTGGAGAAGTTAGTTGATTTCATTTTGATTCATTCTTTGGTGTTTTGTTGTTAGATTTTGAAGATTCGCTCACCTTTATAACCTCTTTTGTTGGAAATTAATTTGTGTCTTTGCTTGTTTATAAAGTGATTTATTTCATCAGCTGGTTTGGAAACATGAAATTGAGGTGTGCACTGTATGAATTGTATTGCGTTTTGATACGAAATGAATGAGTTGACAATCAATGATGAATATTCGCCGATATATTCGTATGAAATATTTATTTATTTTAATATAAACAGGTATACGGCAATAACACAACGAGAAATTGCCATTTATCACACAGCCGATGGCCAACTCTACAACTCAGACGTTATCGAGCAGAACAGCGAAGAGGCGTTGGAAGCGAAGAACGTTAAACGTGAGAGCAAGGTTTGTGTGGCACTGGTTGAATGTGACCAAGCTGATTACGAAAACAAGCTTTTTACCTCTAAACGAACGTTTGAAGAGGCAAATTTGTTTGCACTCAATGCAAGCAAGATACATTCAGCGATGAAATAATTCAGTATTCAAAATGCTGTCAAATAATTTTTGTTAGTTGTTCGAAACATTGAGCTCAATTATCCAGGCAGAAACATTGCTTTAGCTTTCCAGGATAGAAATAACTTCCAATGGAATTCCTCGAAAGTTGCACTGTGTAAATTATATTACCATTGTATATTATACATTGTTGCTGCTATTAATCATCGATCCAACTATTATTTTAAGGCGTACAAATTCAAAGAGCAAGTTGCTGAGGTGGAGCTGAGAAGAGAATTGGCCAGAAAAAGGCGACAGGAAGGGAAATTAACCGAACGGCAAAAGAAGGCCGTTGAGGCGGAAATACAAGCAGAGCGAGTATGTTCGCTTACTTCATTGATTCACTCAAATTGCAGTTGATCACTAATGACCAACTCTACAACGTTATCAAACAGAACTCATTCCTACGTACTTCTTCCTTCATTCATCGTTCTAATAAAAAATGTAAATAATTGAGGAATTTCGAGCTGCATTGCGTGGATTGTATGAGGATTGTGTAAGTCGATTGGACGTGCTGAAGGCAGCGATAAACGGTAATCCGAATGGCTCGATGACCAATATGGATTTACTATTCAATGTTCTCATTCCAATGCTCAAATCACCATTAATTTCCGAAGCGGTCGTCGATACGTTTCGTGCGTATCGTAACGCGGCATTCGAACCATCAGATGACTATTTGCGTTAGTATTTATTCGATTATCATTTTGTTATTTTTATTGTTATTTGTTCGTTTATCTCAGGTATTATTGCTATTGTCATTATTTTGCTGTTCTCAGTTCTACATTTCATTTTGTTTTATTTCAGCTTTTCAACAGTATAAGTCGTGAAACTTTTTTACTCACAATCAACAATATTGTTTAATTTAGTGTGATTGAATAATGCTGACTAATTGCAGACGAACTAATCCTACACACAACCGTACGTGCGTATGATTCGTATTATTTGGATGGCGCGTGGAGTGAAGAAGCATTCGCGAATCAACTTTCAAGAACTGTTGCGATGCTTTTGGGTAGATCACTAGTTGCATTTATTTATTGATTCACATGTTCGTTTCGGATAGCTTTTTTTCAACTGAGGAGAAATTAGTGGTTGAAGTTTTTGTTTGTGATGTTTGTAAAGATTTTTAATTTGATCAATAACAGTGATATAATTGCAGATCGTTGTGTGGCTATACCAATGTTGGTGAATGGTGAAGAGGAGGGTATCAGTGGTGATAGCGCTGAAAACGATCTCTTGGCCGAGCTGGACGATGAGGATACAATTAACTTATTGAAATTATCCTTCTCCATTCCACTCATCGATTCAATTCTTCGCGAACCCAAAAATCCGTACGCAATTCGACTAAACGCCGTTCAGTTCGTGAAAGCTGCGCTCAGTGAACGCTTCATTAAGGTTTCTGCTCTATTCTCTAATAAAACAAGGCCAGATTAATGATATTGGTACAACACTCGAGCTTTCGAGCGAAACTTTCCTCCGCAAATGGGATCCGAACCCGCAACGTACCGCAATTACCGGTTACGTTTGCTACATTCGAAAACCACTGAACGCACAGCAATGATGAATGGATTTGCCTTTCTCAAAATTTCTGCTCATCGTGTTTCTTGTGCGAACTTTTTAGTATTGTTACGTGAATGATTCGATAGTTGATTTGTGTTGTAAACGATCACCTGTGTCGCGATGAATAAGCAACTGAAAAAAAAGAAGAAGAAAGCGCAAATACAGAATGAAAAAATTCAGAACAATGAGGTGTGCTTACTGCCGTTGACACGTTTATGCACGATGCTGCTGAATGTGCTCGAAGACGAGTCGAGTGAATTGTCGCAGTTGGCATCCAGTTCACTTCGCAGTTTGTGTGAATTAATCAACGATGCGTCTGATAAGAACGATAGTATGATTGAAATGTTGACGTTGATGATTTCCAAGCTAACGCTCAACAAACCCAACATTCGTGAAAATGTTCTATCGGTATGTGTTCAACTATTGCTATTTCTTTGATTATTTTGGTGTCGAACATTTTTGTTGATCGGTTTTCTAAACGGTATCAAATCACTGTTTAACTTTGTCTTTGACTACTGATTGTGGTTCATCGAGCAGTTGCTATTATTTTGATATCTTCGAAAATTAGTTTAATGGCTGCCGGTAATTTTTTGTGTTGAAGATATTGTCAATACCAGTGGATCTGTATGAATATGCGTTAGCAAATGCACAATACGAGGAGTTTGTGGATTTGCTGATAAGGCGATTGCTGATCGCGATGCATGATCCGAATGAGGATTGCGCTAAATTGGCTAGTGTCATATGGCACCAACAAGATCTGCAGACTAATACGTTAGATTTTCACTTGTTATTGTCGAGTTTTATGAGGATGAAAGCTCATTAATTTGTCTCATTCAACGACACACTCAAAGAGAACACAAATTCGGTTCTGTGACGATTCCAATTGATTAGTTTTTTGGCAGAAGTAATGAACAATCGATGTTTTCAGGGATTTATGTTCGAAAGTGCTGGATGATGTGGTTAACGAAGAGGAGTTTATGCGCAAATCGGCATCGTTAACTCTTGAAACACTCATCGGTGAATATCCTCAAAAACTGGATCTTGCTCTGTTGAAACTGAACGCTTTGTACAATGAGCTAAACGAGGTCAGTAGTCGTTGTTGTTATGATTATTTCTAGCATAATATTAGACATGTTGTCATTATTGCTTGCTGTTTTCATCATTGTTACTTCTCATCACTGTCGCCTCCAATTTTTTCTCATTAAAATTGGATTAGGATAGAATTCGTTGTGGTTGAAATTGAGGTAATCGCTGAGTGAGGAGGTTTTTGAATAAGGTCGATGTTTTATTGCTGGATAATGGTGAGTGAAAACGTGAAAAGTTAAGTTGAGTGGTGCTGTGATCGACGATGTTGGTCGTATGATAAGCGAGCCAGTGGATCAGTTCGCGAAACGATCGGGTGTTGGCGAGGCGTTGCTGCTGCTCGCCGATCATATACCTCAATCTGAGGTGATGACATTCGTCAAAGTGATCATTCCAAGAGGTTTGTGCGATCGTAACGCTGACTGCCGAGAAGTGATGCGAAATGCTGCAATGCAGGCTATCAAAAAGGTTGTTCATTTTTCAAATTCTCTTCGGTGATCTGTTCAACATTAATTGCTTTCACTACTTAATTGAGCATCAAGTATTTTATTCATGTGCCTGGTAAATACGTTGTGGTGTTAATCTTTCGTTAAAAAAATATGATGTTAGTATTTCGTTCGTTGTAGAAGCAGTGTCCTATTGGATTTATGCAAAAATTTCATGTGCTTTCACGAATTACAAAATCAGAAATTCTATAAAGCAGACAAATTTAACAGTCATTGTATTTTTTAAATCATAAAGAAATTAGGTTGGGAAATGATTACGTGAATAAAACAAATGTAAAGAATGAAAAAAGAAAATTTTCAGTATGGTGAGGTGTGTATGGATGACTTGTTACCATTCCTGGAAGGTCTGCTGAATTCAACACCAGACGGACGAGAACATGATAACTTGAGACAAGGACTGGTGCTGATGCTGGGCACTTTGGCCAGACATCTCGATCCTTCGAACGACAAAGTCCGATCGATCACCGCACGTCTCATTGAAACTCTATCCACTCCGTCTCAACAGGTTCCAAATTTGAAACCTCCTCAGAGCGTTTTTTCCAGTTTTGAATTCAGCGAAATATTTCTCTTATTAGAATTTACTTTACGCATGTAATATGTAATAAGTTAGTGGGTGCACGAGATAAAGTCAAATTTTGTAGTGACAAAACAGTTTTTTGTATGCGATAAAAAATTCATTCGTGAAAATGTACATCTAGATAGGTATGGATATTGTTGATGTATTATGGAACAAAAAGAAAGGTTTCGATTGATTTTACAGGTACAAGAATCAGTATCAAAGTGTTTACCACCCTTAGTGCCAGCTATCAAGGATAACGCCAAAGAATTGGTGCGTACTTTGTCGTGTCTATTGATCGAGGCTGATTCGTACGGTGAACGACGAGGTGCTGCGTATGGCTTAGCAGGACTTGTGAAGGTAAATTCGCGTTTATTTGTTGTGAAATGACCAGATTTTGAGTGACGAACCTCTTGAATTGAAATATATAAATGCAGAAATTGCTTTCATCTCGATGAAAACGTTCGATTTGAATTGTATTGGCTAGTGATATTGACAACTGATCAGTATGCAGTCAAAATTCATTTCATTCGGATTGTTTCGGTCTAAACCAATAGCTGTTATTATGTGTTTTTGAATTAAGGAGAATTATTTTTGTTCCGAAATAGAAATGGGCTATCGTATGGAATTGAACGGAACGAGAGCATTGCAGTGTTAATTTTTAGGGATTGGGAATGTCGGCAGTTCGAGAGTTGGAATTGATAAAGATGATTCAAAACTGTTTGGCGAATAAGAAGAATTCGAAGCATCGTGAAGGTGCACTGCTCGCACTCGAAATGCTCTGCAGGTAGGTTATTAGTTGGTCGTTATGAATTGTAGTGTACGATTGGACCGATCTTGAGTCTGTAGTGGTGATACGTATTGTTTTATTGGAAGTAATTAGTTATCTGTTTTTGTTAGAAATTCAGTTTTATTCAGAAGAAAATTATCAGAAATTATTCAGAATCAATAGCAGAATGTGAAAGTTGAGTGTACGAGAAATATGCATCTTATTTCAAATATTGATTCATAAGTAGAAGAAAGTTGATTGCGATGAATGTGTATCGATTATAGCACGATGGGTAAACTGTTCGAACCGTATATAGTGCAAGTGTTGCCGTCATTGTTGATTTGTTTCGGTGATTCGGATGAGAACGTGAGACGTGCGGCGGACGATGCTGCACGTGCGATGATGGCCATGTTGTCGGTGCATGGCGTTAAACTTGTTCGTTTTTCGCATTTTGAAGTTGTTGAGCTTTTAATCTTTTATCTTTAAATTATAAATATTGGTTCGTTTAGTAAATAAATGGTGGTTATGGCACTCAGACCAATTCGTGTGGATACTGCAAAATGAAGCAGAAAAATTGTGATATCATATAATTTAATGGGTTATAAGAGTGAAACTGATTATAATGGTGATAATAATCATAATAATAATAATAAAAGTTTTGATAGGTGTTACCATCGCTTCTGGTTGCGTTAGATGAAGATTCATGGCGTACCAAATGTGCATCGGTTGAGTTGTTGGGTGCAATGGCCTTCTGCGCTCCAAAACAATTGTCGGCTTGTTTACCGAGTATCGTTCCGAAACTGATCGAAGTGCTGGCCGATTCACATTCAAAAGTGCAGAAGTCGGGTGAAAAAGCGTTGAAACAAATCGCGAAAGTTATTCGCAATCCCGAAATTCTTGGTTCGTTGAGTGTCGGTTCTTTTTTTTTGCATTCGTCAGCACGTATTCACAATTTTAATAAATTTGTTTTGTTTTTCTTTTGTTTCACACAAGAAGTGTTTTGACATGTGAATATTTCAGAAATTGCATCAGAATTATTAAAATTGTATGAATGATTTCAGGAATCAGTTCGCATTTATTGATGGGTCTAATAGACCCGGCCACGAAGACCACGTCGTGTTTGCAAACAATTGTGAACACTCGCTTCATTCACTACATCGATGCTGCATCATTGGCCTTAATAATGCCGATTATAAGACGAGCGTTCACGGATCGTAACACTGAAACGAGACGAATGGCCGCACAGATCATTGCGAGTATATACTCGCTGACCGATAATAAGGTTTGTCGATTGAATTGCTTCATTCTTTCACTCGTATTATCATTGCTACATATTCATTGCTATGAAATTGAATATCCGTCGTTGATATTTTTTTACTCGCATATATCTGTGATTGGAGCAGAGCATTACTTTTTATTATATGATATCACAGGTCTTTCAATCTTTGCCTTCAATCATCGTTTGTATTTTATTCTTTCAATCTTCGTTTTGAATATTTTATTGTTGAGTAATGTTTGAAGGACATGGAGCCATATCTGTGTGATCTAGTGCCAGGTCTTCAAAAGTCACTTCTCGATCCCGTACCCGAGATTCGTACGGTGGCCGCGAAAGCATTTGGTGCGATTGTGGCGTGTTCATCGGGCGATACGTCGGTGCGACTCCGAGAGCAAATTGTGCCGTGGCTGAAGGAGAAACTCGTCTCTGACGCAAGTCCGGTGGATCGTTCTGGAGCTGCGCAAGGCTTGGCTGAGGTGAGCGCAAGTTACTCTTGACTTAGACTATTTGAATTTTATCATAACAGAGTTAATTTGAATTGCATCTTCAATTATCAGCAGCTGTATACGAAAAAGTGTTAAAAATATAAATCATTATAATGATATTTGAAATTCCTTTATAATTTTGTTTTTTGTTTTCTTCAGGTTTTGAAAGCGTTAGGCGATGACCAATTAGCGTATGTAATGCCAGACATAATCAGGACAACTGAATCCGAGAATGTTACACCGGAAGTTCGTGATGGATACATTCTCATGTATATCTATTTACCGATGCTGTTCGGTGATCAGTTCGTGCCGTTCTTACCGCAGGTTGGTTTTGAATTCATTGTTTGATTATTTATGCATTGTGTGATGATAATTATGAATGGAATGAAATGAAATGTTATCAGGTTATTCCGAGTGTTCTGAAAGCGTTGGCAGATGAGAACGAATACGTTCGCGACAGTGCGCTCAAAGCTGGTCAGCGACTCATCTCGACGTATTGCTCACATGCACGTCGTCTTTTGTTGCCACAGCTGCAGACGGCAATGTTCGATGATAATTGGAGAATTCGTTTCGCATCTGTGACACTGATCGGCGATTTCCTCTTCAACATTTCCGGTTGGTTGCTGTTTCGTTTCGTTTTTATCAACAAAAAAAATTTTTTGAATGCAATTTTTTTCTGTTACTTTGATACTAATAATAACAACAGTAATAGTAAATATTATCGTTACCTTGACAGTGAAAGTAAATGTTAGTATGATGCAAAAATTTGATGTGCAAGAGACTTGAACGGAGGATTATAATGAAATAAATGTAAAAGTTCCTCATTATTTATGTTCGATAAGAAATTGAGAAGGAAGAATGAAACGAACGATGTGTGCTTACGATAAAAGAGATGAGAATGAAAATAATGTGATTTGTGTGTGCCGATGGGATGTTTAGTGGATGATACGAGATAGATAATATGTGGAGTGATTTTATTTTAGTATTAATAGTGTGTGAATGTTGAAGGCGTTAGCGGTAAAATGACATCAGCCACATCGAATGAGGACGATACGATGGGAATAGAGGCAGCTGGAAAGGCGATTGTGAGACAGTTGGGGCAAGCTTGCAGGTCAGTTGTCACTCCTTTCAACTGATCTTTCAGCGAATCGTTCGGCAGATTTGCTTTTGTGCGCATTCCTTGTTTTGTTACTTTCCGTTCTTCAGGAATTTAGATTACCATCTGAAGTGGAATAAAATTTTGAATTCGTTTATTCGAATTTGTACTGAAAGTTTGTGTTTCAGTTCAAAATTATGTTTTGATCCAATAGAAGTGGTAATAGTAACGACAATAATGATAATAATCGTAAACGTTTTAGAGATAAAGTGTTGGCAGGTATTTATTTGGCTCGTTCGGACGTTGCGCTTACCGTTAGACAAGCAGCAAGTCATGTTTGGAAGGTACATTGCTGCAGATTCCATTTATTTTTAGTGCTGCTTTTTGAGTTATCTCCGTCAGTTTAAGTTTGTGTTGGTAATGCAGATGTGTGTTATATGAATTTTTGATATATTTAGGGCGTTTTCATTCAACAGAATTCTGAAACACAATCATTTTCAAAAAATGACTTTCTTATATTGATACTGATAATAAGAACAGTAACAAATAATATCGTTAAGTGACATTGACAGTAATGCTAGTTTTAACAAAACAAGTGTGCAGTACTGATTGTAATTTCAGATAGTGGTCGCAAATACACCGCGAATGCTGAAGGAAGTAATGAAGACATTGTTCGAAATGTTATTGGGTTGTTTAGCGAGTAATAGTGAGGATCGACAGCAGATGGCGGCGAGGTGTTTGGGTGAATTGGTGAAGAAGATGGGCGAGAGAATACTCATCGATGTGCTGCCGGTGCTGAACTTGGGACTGCAGTCTGAGCACATCGAGCAGAGACAGGGCGTTGCGATAGCGCTCACCGAGATCATCGACAACACCACCCGGGATGTGACCGTCATGTATACACCGCAACTCATCGAACCACTCAAAAAAGCGATCGCCGATCCTGAAGCTGAAGTTCGGAAAGCGGCCGCCTCTACATTTTCGTCGTTTTATCGAGTAAATTTTGCACAATTAACTGTGTTTTGATTGTTTTGAATGATTACTTTACGATTAAATGATTACTTCATTATTTACTTTGAATGATTAAATGAATGCTTGTTTATCTTTGATTTGAGAGTTTTATTCAGTCGGTATGTTACATTCCGGTTTATGTAGGAATTTTATACAATATGTGCAGGTTGTTTGTTTAAGATAATTCATTATAGTTATTAATGAAAATGAATGAAGGATTCACTTATTAGTATTATATTAAATCGTTACATTAAAATCAGCATTAAAATCCGTTGTATTAAACCATGTTCTGCGATCAAAATTAAGCGCTGTTCAAAAGAGTTGATTATTTGAACGTTTCAGAGTGTGGGCAATTCAGCATTCGACGATATTGTGACGTGCTTATTAGACTCATTGGGCGATTCACAGGACGAAAATGTTTTGGATGGTTTGTCGCAGATTATGCGACTGAATAGCAGGTGTGTTTTCTGGAATAATCAAACGGATTTCAGTTATTTGATGTTACACTCTATTTTACTTACCCTATTTTGGCTGTTGGTTTATTTCAAAAATTTAATAACTGAAATTTTTGAATTAAACCAACAGCCAAAATAAAGTATTAATGATGACAAATTAAAAGTATTAAAACCAACATTAAAAGTTTTAAATTTCAATGATGACAAATTCAGACAAATGCTTCCATACGTATTACCAAAGTTGACCAAACCACCGATAAACGCTCGTGCACTGTGTGCATTAGCTGCGGTTGCGGGTGATTCGCTGACTCGCAATCTGGCCAAAATACTCGAATCATTACTGGCTAGCTGCGATACTGACGAGGTTCGTTTCTTGATTCGGTGCAATTCGAGTTGTTTGTTTCATTCTAATACAATCAGTTTCAGTTTTTGTGTTGATTTTTTGCATTCGTTAATTGAATATTCCATTAGATCCACGTTCTTTTCACATACATGTCACAGTTTGTGCATTTCAAAATGCTACTGCAACTATCGTATTATCAGTTGATTCCGTAACGAAGTATGACACGCTTTCGTAATAAGATGTTTGCGTTTGTTGATTAATTTTTGGAAAGCGAATTTAAGCAAGTGGAACAGTGTCTGAAAGTGCTTGTGTCGGTAACTGATCCAGAAGGCGTTACAACGATAATTTCGACACTTCTCCAGAAGGCATTAACTCAAGATCATATCCCGTCATCAGCATTAATGCATCGATTTGTTAAAAATACCAAAGTATGTTTCTGTGGATTGACTTCATTTATTCTTCGTTGTTCTCGTGCTTCCGGTTTCGTTTTGCTGCTATTTAAGGAAAGTTATTCGTTTGTAGAATAATTTTTAAAAATTCGTCGGTCGCATGGTTCGATACTTCGCATGTTTCCACTGAATTAGTTCGTTGAGCATTTTAGAAACAATGTTGTAAAAGAAGATGAATTTCAGGTGGAATTGAGCGAGTTTGTTGATGAGATATTGCCGGGAACGTTGCTTCTTTATAATTCGACCGTGAACGAAGTGGTTGAGAATGCGATCGAAACTTTGATTTGTGTGACCAAGAATCTCGATCAAAAGCAGCAAATCAGCGCCATTTTAACACTGAGACAATCACTGAATTCACTTGAAACGCATGCAAACGGCAGCAGTATACCGGGCATGTTGCATCCGAAGGTATTTTTTTAAAGAATCATTTCGTTAATCTCTTCACAATTACGAACGATTGAATGTTTAGTTTACATCAACAGAAATAATTGGAAGTTGTAAATTTGAACTGTTGAAGGGACTGCAACCTCTACTACCGATCCTTCGTGAAGGGATCTTATCGGGAGGTGTCGAGATGAAAGAAATCGCTGGTGAAACGTTGGGCAGTGTTGTGTCGATGAGTTCGGCGGTCTCGCTGAAATCGCATGTGGTCAACGTGACTGGTCCGTTGATACGTGTGCTTGGCGATCGTTATCCTCCATCCGTTAAACTTTCGATATTGTGGACATTGGCACAGCTCCTTGATAAGGTTTTTTTTTTTTGAGAGAGAATTTCATTTTCATAATAATTGTTGTGATTGTTGTCAAATTTGTTTCCGCAATTTTCGACAATCTACATTTTATTTGCTTACGAAGGAAGATTTTAGCTTAGTACGTGTTTAGAATGATCAAACGGATGCAAAATGACAATGTATCGGTAGTTGTTAGATTCTATTTGAATGACGCTATCTGATCGCTATCTGTCTGAAATCATTCGAATTGGTTTAAAATTGTTGGCCTATTGAAATGCCATATTATATCTTCTGACAAATTCTCGTAGACATTCTATTGAAAGTTTCAGGTTGATTCCCTTCTTCGACCGTTCTTGCCACAACTGCAAAGTACATTTTTAAAAGCACTTCAAGAACCGACATCCCGAAAAGTACGTCTCTATTCGGGTGGAGCACTTTCGCGTCTCCTCACAATACATCCGAAGCCAGAACCGATTGCGGCTGAATTGATCAAATTATTGGCGAATTCAGATGATGCCTCATTATTGTTAGTAACTGATTATTTGTTAATTCGATATTGCATCTGTCCTTCACGAATGATAGAGTTTGTTTGCGTTGCAGGGAAACGACACTGGTGAGTTTGCGAGCAGTGGTGTATCGAGCGTACGCGAAACTTTCCGAGGGTACTCTCAACTCGATAGTGCAGGTGGCCGAGAAGAACTGTGGTGAGGATGTCGACGATGCGACGTTGCTGGCTGCGGCAGCACTGTACGGCGAGACTGTTTTGAGACTCAACGCATTCACGCCTGAATTCTTAACTCGTGAGTTTTGCAAACATCACATTCTGAAGTATTCGTTCTTGAATTAGTGAGCCTGAACAAGAAATGCTGTTTGTCAAAGAACATTATTAAATTAGGGGTCGAAATTCATTTTTGTACGATATATTTCCGAAATTTTACGTTGTTAGTCAGTTTCATTTAAGCTTTTATTCGGAACCATATTTTCGTCAACTATCACGCTGACGAATAATATCGATTGTCCGGACTTACGATATGATTTCTTTATTCGTTTCGAGAATATTCTCACGAGTAAAGGCTGTAGCCGTCTTTAATAGGCTTATATCTAAGGCGTTCAGAGCTTAGAGTAGAAAAAATACGGTGTCTTGTAGCCCTCACATCACTGCTTATACAATGAGGTAAATGAAGAGACAAACAAAAAATACGATCGTCTGGATTGCAGAGATCGAAAGCGGTGGAATGAACGTACGTCAACAACACGCTCGTATTGTAGCACTGCAGCATATGTGTACTGTGGATTGTGATACAGTGTTGAATGCGTACGGTATTGACAAGTTGCGATCGGCCATTTCATCAGCAATACAATCCGACAAAGCGTTCATCGCTTGTGCTGGTGTGAGAACTGCCACAGAACTGCTGAAAAGGTCATTCATTGTCCTATAATGTTTCATCTTTTCGAAATTGTAATTCTTTTTGAAACGTTTTTACATTTGAGAAATTTCTCGATTGTGATTTGTAAATCGTATTGTTTGGTATGTGTTCAAGTCAATTTAGTTCGTTCATCGAAACGTTTCATTGTTTACTTGATGAAAGTGTTAGATACTACGATTAGATGATGCTTATGTGTGTGTGTGTCGGTCTTGTTAAATTTGTGTGCTCGACATGCGGTAGTGATTTTCCTTTGAATTCATTTCAGTTAGATTGCTTATCTGTAGTTTAGAATTGTTAATTGGTTTCTGAGATATTACTGGAGTTGTTCACAAAATTAGTGAATGCGGCTTTTATTTGATTATAGTCAGTTGGAGATGGACATAACACTGCTGTCATCATTGGTTCGTGCCATAAACCACTCATCAAACGATGTGAAAAGGTTGTCTGCACTGGGAGTTCATCATATTGCTGTCAAGCAGTTATCACCGATCGAAATGAAGGTTTGTCTTGAGTTAAACAACAGTTATCACTCTTATTATTACTATCTTTTCTAAATAAAACACTTGTCCTGACGAAATTAAGTCTGTTGAGTTGTGAACATATCTTAATGATAGTTTAATGAATCTTCAAAAAGTTTGTGAAATTTTTCTTGAATCTTAAACTGTTGAACTTTCGCGGTCGTAGTGATATCGTAACGAATCAGTTGTCAAAAACGAAAATAATATCCAAATGAAATTTGAAGACTGTTATACCGATGATGGTGAATGGAACGAAGGAGAAGAATACGGCTGTTCGTGTTGCGTGTGAGCATGCGCTTATTGATGCGTTGAAATTGCGTGTGAGCAATTCGAATGTTTACGATGAATATCTGTCAACATTGGAGGTTATTCAAAAATTTATTTGTTTTTACTTATCGCATTTGTTTTTTTTTCTACTTTTTTGAAGGGAATAATAATTTTTTTGGTGATTTCAGTGTGAATTGTTATTCCATAAAAAGGAAGGAATTTTTCGTTTCATCCACTTAAGTTTGCAGGGTGCTGCTCGTGATGTTTTGGCTGAAACACATCGACAGTTGGTGAAATCGATTAAACAACAGCCGTCAGATCCTTCAATGAATGTTCAAGAAATCTCTGATATTGTCTGTGTTCCTTGAAATATTCAACGTATCGTTCGTTAGGTGAATCCATC
Source organism: Anisakis pegreffii (assembly GCA_035041965.1). Classification (NCBI taxonomy): domain Eukaryota; kingdom Metazoa; phylum Nematoda; class Chromadorea; order Rhabditida; family Anisakidae; genus Anisakis; species Anisakis pegreffii. Next base: position 45,242 of record JAPYMA010001242.1, on the reverse strand, counting down.
GATTCTTAGGTGAGCCTATCGAAGTTTGACTGAAATTTGACCGGTTTTCGGTTTACCCCAAAAAAAGGAATCTTTCGATATTATCGTTAGAAAGACAAAAGTGAGGTAGTGCATTTATAAGATAATATGACTGGGCAGTTATTCACATACTTTCGTTATCCTTCTCATTTCAAAATGGCGATGATCTTTGTCTCCGTTAATTTCGTTTTTTTTTTCGCGATATATTCAGTTTGATTTAGCGAGAAGAGAATATTCCAATTGTATTCGAATATTGCTGTTCGTTTTGATGGTGATTTAGTGGTATTGGTGCGTTAAGAACGTGAGATTTGTTATTGTTGTTACTGTTTTTGTTGGATATTTATTGTTGTTGAGCGTTTTGTTTTGAAAGGAAAGCGAATGTGATTTCATTCGTTTGTTTGTTAATTCATGAAGAGAGAGTTTAATTTAGGAATTGACTTCGAAAAGTTTGTCGTTGTTTTTTTTGTGATTTTGATTGCGTGTTGACATTGAGCATAGCGAAACTGGACTGTTGTTGTTATTGGTGTGATTCGGTTTTGGAAATACATATCTGGAGATGATTTTTGATATCTTTTGAAAATCGTTTGTTTGCACTTCGAAATAATTACATAATAGTGATTGTGGTATTGCTCTTATGAGACGATTGATGGATATGGCGAGTGAGCGATAGCGCTTAGATTACCATTTCGCATTCTGAAAGGAACTGGAATATTCTATTAATCATTTAGAACTGGAATACTCAACTGGAATCATTTCAGTTTTTTGTGTTTGTTTTTCGGTGAACATGGCATCACTTTTACTATTGGTTAATTAGTTGCTCAAATTTTGTTATTCAGCTTTTCGACTGTGGATTCATAGGAATTGTTGTTGTTGTCGTGGAATCCGTTCTGAACGATTTGAAGAAGCAAAGATTTTCGATTGGTTCCAAATAGAGTCAGTCGTAAACCCTTTTTTTCATTCTGGTGATGATCTTGTGGCTCACTGAGAGAAGATTTGTATTTTTTGAGTATTCAAGTGATTAAGAGTGTTTGTATTCGGTTTGTGAATCGAGTGATTATTCGTTTCATCACAATTTATAAATTATTTGCAATTCAAATGTTTCAAATGAATATTTTAGATGTTTTGTTTTGAGTTTTTTGTTCATTTGATGTGTGTGGATTGTTTGTTGTTGAAGTTTTAGTGATTTTTAGAGTTAATTCGTGATTTTGTTCGAGTGGTTTTTGTGTTTTGCTGACATGAATTCGCGGTTTGTTGTCATCGAAAACTTTTTTCGAGCCCATGTCGTCAATTTTTTGTTGATTTTCTGTTGTTCGGATGCCTTTTGAGTTGTTCCTTTCCGAGAATTTAACAGAGATCGTTTTTATTGTCGATAACGTTGATTTGTTCAGCTGAATGTTGTTAATTGTCCGTTATGAGGAATAAATTTCTATTGTTCAAATTGTTGCCAATTATTTCATTTTACTTGTCACCATTACAATTATCTATTGGTTGAACACTGCTGAAGATACCTCATCCGTTGGCGATTTTTGCTGAAAATTGAATTTGAAGATCCAATGGATCGTTTTAAAACATTTTCTAAATTCATCCTCCAAAATTTACTCTCTCACTATCGTTTCTAATTGAATTCCAGCGGTGTTATGTAGTCCATCGAAGAGATTTCAAAAATGAGCAGTAACTGTTTCTCCTCAGTGTTATTTGGATGATAATAAACAGAGTCCAATGAGTTACCGGAGAATGTGAACTGCGAAATTGTTGTAAAGACCAGGTGATGAATTTGAGGTTATCGTCCAGAATGAGGTTAGTCAATCGACTTTGTGCGAAAATATCGAAGCCAAAAATTTCCACCGATAAAGTACGTTACAAGCCGAGTGTTGGACTGGAAATCCATGCTCAAATCTGCTCAAAGTAAGCATTTGTTGAAGCCAATTTTCCATTTAACACTCACACTCGAGCTCTTTATACGCTCGAAACAGCCTTATTCTTGTGTGATTGATTAATCGAATGTTGAAGTTTGTAAATCGCTCAGTAAAGGAGTTGACAATATATAATAAATTTTATGGGGTTTTGACGAACAATTGCGTCGGAGCGATTGCGCGATCTCACTGAAGCATTCTTAAGTTGTGGTCACACAGTACTGACAATGAGTGTTACGCAATCGCAATGAATACAGCATATCGCATGCAAAAGCAACACATTTCAGTTCGAAAATGTTCTCATCCGCTGCTTTCGACGACACTTCGCACGTGAATTCATCCGTTGAACTGTTCGATATCGCTGTACCCGGAACGTTACCCGTTCTGAACAGGAACTCTGTTCTGGTTCGTTTCTATCGTCCATTACAATTACAAGCAAGTGCACGGTTTTATAGTTCTGTTGTTGAAGCGTGTGCTTATTTTCAAGATGATACACATACGTATTGATCAGCAAGAGAATAATGTATAATGAATAATAATAATGAATGAAGAAAGATGAATATAACGTAACGGGTAATGTAACTGATTGATTAGTGATAATTTTGATTGATTGGTTGGTCATAGTTTTAGAAAAATAACTGAATGATTCGTGATAATTTCGAGTATTCAGAGAGGCATACAAGCGGGTGTTCTTTTGAACTGTAAGATTGCACGACGTTGTCGATTCGAACGAAAGCATTACTTTTATGCGGATATGCCGTCCGGATATCAGATAACGCAACAACGAAATCCGATTGCGCACTCCGGATATTTCGAGTATTTCGTTCATTCGGCTGATCAAGTTCGATTATAAATCATATGTAGCTTTTTTGATGGTGACACTTCTCTGCTACAATTGTGACACAAATCTCTTTTACAACAAATTCTTATGTATTGCTCCACGTAAATTTCATGTTTTCTCGAAGAAAATTTTCAAGATGAACGTCGATGATTTTCGAATTTGTCTATGATTGTTCATCCCATAATCATTCGTTTGTTTTTTGTGCAAATTGTTTCAAATCGAAGTGTATGTGCTCGAAAACGAGTGGATAGTAACTGCAATTATTCTTCAGCATTTTTCATCGTATAAACGTCGTTTAAATATAACACGAATCCAATTGGAAATCGATAGTGCCAAAACAATGCACGACGTGAGGAACGATCGGTCACTGATCGATTTCAATAGAGCTGGTGGGTTGGATTTGTGGTTTGGAATTGATTATCAGATGTTGAGAATTGAAATGAAGGGGAATTTTTTGACGCTTTTGATATTGTGCGGATAAGTGTTCTGATTGATAACGAAAAGAGAATTAGTGAAACATATTCTAAATGGAAATGTTTGCGATTTGAATAATCGGATATGTGTATATTTTTCCATTTGTGAGTTCACTGAAAAATTGCAAAAGTGTTCGGAAAAAATTTGTTTTGTTCAAGTTTCAATGTATTTTTGAAAAATCATTCACGTTTCTAATGAAATGTACTTACAATTAGTCAAAGAGAATCTGTGTGCAAATTTTGATTTATCAATTATGTAGATGAAACAAAGTTGTGAATTTGCAAAAGATGATTTCTGAAAGCAATTAGTTAATAATCAGGCGTTGGCTTATTGGAAATCGTAACCGAACCCGAGCTGAGTTCAGCACTCGAAGCGTTGTGCTTTGTTGAGCAATTGCGGTTGATGTTTCGTTTGAACGGAATTTGTGATGGTGAAATGCATAGTGAGTTGTTCTCTTGGTTGATTTGACATCTTTTTGCTGGACACTTACCAATATCAATGTGCGGAACATTCGGCATGATTACATTAAAAAACGATTGAACAAATTATCATCGTATTGCTTAACAAGTCATTGTTACAAACAATCACGCATAGTGCTCTTATATATGAGATAATAATTCAGCCCTCAATGGAGTCGGTCGGTGGCCATCGAATTTCGAAACTGTGTGCTTGCCCACTGACCGAAACCGAAAGCGACTCTTCGATCAGTGTTTATCAGAAATCGGCTTTCAGTGGTCACCGACTGAAAGTTGGAAAGATTTTCTTCGATGGCTACCCAAAAAGCGGTCACCACCATAGATCGAAAGCGATGATTGCTCCATTGATTGGTCGATGCTTAGCAAATCGCTTGTCCATCGGAGCTCTTTTTTTTCGGCCATTTTTCGTCGTTGATTGACCAACTGTATACTGCGTTGTGTACTGCGCGATGATTTTGATTTTGATTTACTATGTGACTTCTTGATAGCGAACATTTTAGCAGACTGTTATTGCGTTTCATATGAAGTCACGTCGAGAGGGATACCTTTCAAGTTATGAAATTCCCGCAATGAACAAATGTTTGATAGTTTAGTGCCTACTCGACACTCGACAAAAGAAGTAAATAAAGGAATACTTCAGCAAAAAAAGAAACAAGTAAATAAGAATAAGTAAATGTGTTTACTTGTTCAGAAGGTCAGCTGAGGGTCGATGCAAATATTTCGCTTGCGAGTGAAGATTCACCGCGGTTGGGTGTTCGAACTGAGGTGAAGAACATAAACAGTTTGAAATCGGTTTATTCGGCGATCAACTACGAGATAAGTCGTCAGCATGAGATACTCAAGAACGGAGGCGAGGTGCTCAACGAAACGCGTACTGTTGATCACAAAGGGTGACTTTTTGAGTGATTCGAAGCATTTGCTTACTATCAAACAATGTCATCATGTTCCATTCATAAATCAAATGAGTCTATGCGGCGATTTCTTTCCAGAAGAATATTTATCTACAAAAAATCTGAATTAATTGCCATCGTAATCGTTCTGATTCGAAAGAAATACTTTAGCGAAAACTTTTGATGGATTTATTCATTAAGAATTATTGATTCTTTTTTCGCTTCAAAATATTTTCGGATCGAAATTGTCGGAGCGAATGCTCAACGAAACTTTTTTCGTGATGTTTAGAAGTTCTCATTTCATTGGAATTTTTCAGAGTATTTTGGTTGTGCGTAATTGTTTTATTAACTGCTGATAGATGAATAACGTTACTGGCAATTGATGATTTTGTTTAATTTACAGACATACGGTAGAGATGAGGGAGAAAGAAATTGAAACCGATTATCGTTTCATGCCTGAACCGAATCTACCAACAGTAGTTATCAGTGATGAACTCATTGAGAACGTCGAAAAGAATATCAAACGAATCCCCAAATATTTACACTTCATCAACGAATACGGCTTTGATTGCGACTCTGCGCTGTACATCACTGTGCGTTAACACGTTTTTTGACAACTTCTGATCCGCAACTTACGTTTTATTTCGTTTTTTCGATATCATTTTGATTGGGTGTTTGGAAATAAATTGTCTATTCCAGTAGCAGATAAATAATTTAGTAAATAAGACCAATCATTCATCATAATTTTTTCACTGTTGTTTATACATTTGATTCAGTTCGAGATGAGTGAATTAAAAGTTCATATCACAAAACAATGAGATGTCCTCAATGAATTTTATTTATTAATTTTTATTTGATCAGCAAACCCAACTCATTACGAGTTTATACCTCTCTGTTATTACCGATATCACTGACATCAATACATCACATTCTTCCTTCCTTGGCATTAATCTTTCCTCGCAGCTAATGGGAATAGCGTTGGGAATATCAAAATATCAAAACGTCTCAATGAATGTCGAAATAAAAATAGAGAAGGGTTACCCCATTACTTGCTTTTAAGAAGGATGAAAAGCAGACAAATTTTATCGAAGCGGTTCTCCGTGAACAGTCCGGTTTGGACGTGAATTTTCTATTGGAATGGCTGAAGGAACTGAAAAGGATTTGTGCAAATTTGAATACAAGTTATCCACCAACGAGGTGGTTTGTTTTTAGTGTGTGAAGTGTCATTTATAAAATTTTGCTTTCTTCATCTTTTCCGTAGTGATAGATTTTATTTGAAACTAGCCGACAAGTGTAAATATTATTGTGAATTGGTGAAATGATTTGAAAACGACGAATTCATTTCAATGAAAACTTTCTTGCTATTGGATTAGTCTCTCCTTTGAAATAATGAATTGTTTTCAGTGGCGATTTTGCTTCAACGTTTGCAACTTTGATATATTTAAATAGCGAATCGCGTTTAACTCGTTTAACAACAATTGATTTATTGAAAGGGTACACATGTGGTTCTCTGTTATCAACGCCTTTAGAGGTATTTCTTGAAAGATCTATTCTGATATTGCGATTATGTAGTCAGTATCATATCAGATTATCCGATAATCTGTTAAAGTTTTATTCAATTTATGTTATTAAAAGCTGTCTGGATCTGTGAAATCTGAAGTTATAAGGTCATCTCGTAATGATCGAGCCAATTAAATGATTGCATGATGTTCTAGATCGTTGAGGAAGAAAACTTATGGCAAATAAATGACTGGAATGAAATATTGAATATTGTGGACGGGGTGTTTCGCGAACGAGGCGAGCTCGTTTCACGAGCCAGATCGCGGAACGCTAGAACGAAATGCGTCAATAAACTGCGCAATGCAGTCATTGAAAGTTCTTTGAAACGTATCGATGTTCAAAAGGCACTTGACGGTGTTATGGAGCGTTTGAAGAAAATCTGAATCAGTCATTTTGAAAAATTAGAAAACTATTTAGGTCTGAATTCCGTTCGGGATCAGTAGCGAAACGTTGATCGTGCATCGGATTTAGTCATATATTCAGTATCAATTGGGAATTGCCGCAGTGCTGGTCTTTGTCTTATGAAGAATTATTTGTGAGGAATGTGTAAAAATGTAACATTTTTGTCGTATAGAAGTGATTGTTGAAAATTTTTGAAGCGTTTATTTGAATGATTTATCATTTCTGGGGTACTTTACTCATCGAATGTGTTCCAGATCATTTGCTCAGTTGTTATATTTTTCTGTTTATCTGTAATAATTTCGAATGAATGCTGCCTTTTGCATTGATCATAATGTATTATAATATTGTACTTGCGATGAATGATTTATCGTGATTGCTGTCAAACCGATAATAAATCATTTCTCAAATCATTTAATCTACCACTTTTTCAGACGTTCTTCATGTCGTCAATTAATATATTTCTATTCATCAGTTCTGATTTAGATTCAAACTGTTCAGTTCGAACAACAATTAGCAATCTAGTTCCTGACTTTCGCACATTTTGAATCGTATTTTTGTTGGAGTATAATTTTCTTTTTTTTTTTTTGAATTGTGTGATAGCACACTGTCATCAGGGCATTACGAGGCGATTTCATATTCAATGTGCAATTGAGTGAATTTGCATTCATTCAGCAATGGATCGGTGCGTTTTTGTGAACGGTAAAAGGAAGTTGTTAAGCGAGAAGTATAGCAGATCGAGTAAAGCTGTGAATCAACACTTATTGAGTGCCTCGAAGGTGACTGGCTTTCGTCGTTTCATATCAGCGTTCGAAGAGGAACTTGATTCATCGATCGCATCCCTCTACGAAAATGTTTTATCTGAAATCGTCGCGTTCGTTCACAGCCATTGGCAATCTTCTGATAAACGGCGTCCAGGTATGCGCACTTTCGTTCTCATTTAATTGTCTTCTTCAGATTTTCATTTATTTATGGAAAAATAGAAAAGTTCAACAATAAAACAAGTGAAAAGTTTCTGTATTTATTATTAATGTAAGAGACAAAGTGTTGATTTCGAAGTGTGAATGTGATGAACATTCAGGATTGGCAACTGGTGTGATTCGATGTGAGAATGCCGACGGTTTCTCACTGAATGAATCACTGAAAAAGCTGTTGGGTAAGGAACCGATTTGTATTTCGGCGCCTTTACCGCCGTTGTATACAATCATCGATAGTATTCGTAAGAATGAGGTACAATTTTGGTTTTGATTCGTATTCGATGCTTTTGCATATTTAACAATGCAGTCGTTCGTTCACGTCGGTATCGTATTCGTTGAAACATCATGATTTGAATCATTTATTTTGGTAATTTATCGAATTGATTTGTTGATTCTTTCATCAGTTTCATTCAAATTTTGAAATGAATTATCCACATTTTCACATTTGTTAATGCTCTTGAATCGATGTTATATTCGTTCAATGAATTACCTAATCAAGGCGATCAATGAAAATAAAACTTGTTTAAGGATTCAAAATGTGTAATTATAAAGCAAGTCGAATGTCTGCCAGCAAATTTCATCGATGATTTCATTTCGATTGTTTGCGATTCAGAACGGTCAGTGCAGACATCATTGCAGTTAATATCATTTTATTAATAGGCGCATGGATATAAATAATTAAGCAGTTGATCCCGTTAAGTTGATAGAATTTTCTCGAAATGTTACATTTCAAATGATCGTTGATGTAGTTTAATTGGCTATGTCCCTTGAGATATTTTTCAAATGTAAAGCCTAGGAAGGAGTGGAAATAAAGAATATCATTGAATCATTTTAGTTGTTTTATATGAAGTCAAAAATTGCGATTTTCTGAAGATTAATCGAATATGAGTGAATTTCTCGAATTCAAAATCAATCAGTGATTAAAAAATCAACTAATAACCTTCTCAGAAGTATTCATTCTCTGGTTTCGTTTATAAAATGCCCAATTGTAATGCAGTGACTCACGTTTGGTCTTACTGATGACGATTTCTTCCGATGCGAGTGTTGTGTACTCACGTTGTTCAAGACAAACCTATTCACAGTTATTAATTCGACTATTCGAATGCCCCACTCCGGCAACCGTACTGAATACTTTTATGGATTCAGTTACATTCAATCCACATTGTGCGGTTAGCAATTCCTTGTTTTGACGGCAATTTCGTTATGTAATCAGTAACTGATCACACATATACTCGAATCCTATGCATTCATTCCAAGATTATCATTGATACTCGTAACAAATTGAAGGCGTTATTAACCATGTGGAATACTTAATTGATAATTTCAGTTGAGAGTTGATGGCAAGTTATTCGATGCTTTACGAGAAAATTTTCTCAGCAGAAATTATTCATACGAATTGTTGAAAAAAATGGTTCGTATTGCAGCAGTGAATCACTACCTTAGCGTGGAGCATTCGGGATCTGATTGTTGGGTTGGTGTGACGGCTCATTTTTGTAGTTGTGCTGCGTATTTGTTCACTTATCTCTTTTGAAATTGTTCCGCTTCACATTGTGAAAGTGTTCTGAGTGAGAAGTTTCACTTGACTCGTCAATGGATAAAAATCATGTCGCGTTGTTCTATTTTGTGACTGACTTGACGGAAATGAGCAAATCTTATTCTCAGAACTGTTTCATTCATTCGTTCCTTGTCTCGTAACAGTCGATCTCAACGAACTGTAAGATTCGTTTGTTTGGGATTGGCATTTATCGTTGCGTACTTGTTTTAAGGAGAGTCTGGTGTTTATCGAGCGATATTTTGCATTCTTGAAGCATTTGCATAGTGCTTGCGATGGATTCCCATCGCAGCACCGTTCAATATACGAACTGCATTCGGATTTGCAGTCAAAAAGTGCTTTCTTCACCGATCGAGAGGGCTTATTTTGGTGCGCATTTTCAGTTTTCGTTTCACGGAGTATTTTTCTCACAGTGATTTTCACATATCGTTTCAGTTTTACTTTCATTCCATTCCATTCCATTTCGTTTCTCAGTTTGTTCGCATTCTTTCATTCCATTTAAAAGAAAAATTTTGCGTTCTCAACGAAAATTCCTGCTGGTAATTTAGAACGGAAAAAATTTCTGGCCTGACGCATGTGATGAGATTTAAAACGTCCAAAAGAGACGTGCAAATGTGATTGAAGAAATCATGTGAACATTGCAGAATGCGATAAATTGTATTGTGAAATTATGTGAAAAACCGTAAATTTGCGCATTTTTTATTCACTTCGAATGCAAATTGAATTAACATTTGCGTTATTTTGCAGCGAATGGAAAAGTATTTGGTTAACGTGGAGTGTTGAAGAAATGATCGGAACTCTTCTCAAATTAATGGAGGATGTGAAAAACTTCAATAATGATTATTATATTGAAATTGAGGTGAATAGTTCGTAAATTCTCTAAGTCTTGTACAGCGTCACGTTCTTAGAAGAGGTGATGCCAAAGACGGCAAAAGAGAAATGAAACACTCGTGAAGAAATTGTTCCATTTGAAGTGCTTAACGGAGGAAAAATTCAAAGAAATCGATGATAATCGTAGCAAAGATCATTGCTAGAAACCTGAGTAATCGCAGTTCAAGATGTCTCGAAGAGGAATTGCAAGGAATGTGTCTTAATAGTTCTAGAAATGGATACGAGACAGCGAAAGACGAACGAGACAGAGCTGGTTTGAATTGATCTGATAGTGGAATTGAAAGTAAATAAATGAATGTGATTTAAGCATCTGCAAACGGATCTGCAAAATTTGGATGCGCGAAAGAGTGCGATGCGTGAACAACTTGCATTGAATGAGACTGAAAATGTTGTGTCGCCAGCCACAAAGACCAAACCAACGTCGTCTCATTTCGCGATGCAACAGCAGATGCGGGTTAGTTGTCTGCTTGAATATCTGAGGTCTTCGTTGAATGCAGTATTCGTTAGCAGAATCACCCAGCAAGATTCAGAATCATATGATAAGTGTTAATGTATTTTATTAAAGCCATTTATCTATGCATTGAGTAAGTGTTAAAACATGAAGTTCTGTCTGTTTATTTGTGCACTGAGCGTTTATTGCAAAGTAGAATTGTTGAAATTCTATTTCAGCTTAATTTCTTTCAATAATTTGATGGATTTTGAAGGAACGGATGGCGATTGCGAAAAAGTTGGATTTATTATCATCGGACCGACAACGTTTCGTTAAACTACTCACCAAGGTTTTCATCATTTTTTGCATCGTCTCAATTCATTTGAACTTTCAAATTTGCACTAACAAGGTTTGGGATGAGACATATATCATTTTGTAGAGCTCATGTAGCTGATCATGGATCTGCAAATAATTTTTGCTGCGGACAAGGAGGACGCGAGATATGGGGGGAAAAAGGTTTTCAGTGTATTGAAGGAACATTCTGAATTCCATCTAACATCGGCGGCTTTGCATGGCGGATAGTGCGCTAGACACAAGTGTGGGTGCTCGGGGGTTCGGATCCCCATGATCGAATGATTTTTTTCTCATCCATCTGTAGCATATTGAAGCTAACGTGATGTTTTACTGCCCTCCCCACAACTTCTATCGTGGGGACATTTTATATTTTTTTGGTTTTTTTGGTGTTTTTTGCTGTTTACATCTGATCATAATGAGCATGTCTATTCACAATAAAATGATGGAAACATACATACAATTTACAATAAGAACACTTCACAAAAGACAACTGATCACAATTATCGATATCACAATCTTGAGTTACGTCGTTTGGAAAACACACTTGAACCGGTGTTTCGAATTCATCCGGATGTTGTTGGATGTATCCACAAGCGTGCGAATAGACATGCTCATTATGATCAGATGTAAAAAGCAAAAAACACCAAAAAACCAAAAAAATGTAAAATGTCCCCACGATAGAAGTTGTGGGGAGGGCAGTAAAACATCACGTTAGCTTCAATATGCTACAGATGGATGAGAAAAAAAATTGTTCCAGCATGGAGATCCGAACCTCCTAACACCCACTCTTGTGTCTATCGCACTACCCACTAGGCCAAGCCACCATTGACCAACCTAAATTCAGAATTTCACTTCAATACACTGACTGAAAACCTTTTTCCCCCATATCTCGCGTCCCCCTTGTCCGCAGCAAAAATTATTTGCAGATCCATGATTAGCTACATGAGCTCTACAAAATGATATATGTCTCATCCCAAAAGGCGGGGGTAAGTTCGTGACCCTTCCTTGTAAGCGCGAAAATCTTGCAGATATTTTCGACGGCACTAAGACGATTCGAAGACGTGAATGCTCTGAATGAAGCGCTTATTCGAGGAGATGACTCTTCGTCGCTGTTGGCATCACCGTCAGTTATTGGCAATTTGGAGCATTCGCTCTTATCTATCAACGAACATTCTAAAAAGGTTATCTTCTTTCGTTTTATTTGAAATTTCCACTGCATTCTTAGATTTTTCATCAGAAATTCTGCAGTGTGCAATGCCCATCACATAATATAACCGCTGAAGAGGAATACTCATAGATAACAATTTCATCGTCATCAAAATTTTTATGTGTATACAGAATACTTTTGTATCACTCAATCTAATATAAACACGGTGGAATGTTTATTTCAGATAAATCAAACATCACAACCGGACATTTGCATAGCGTATCGAACGCTACAAACAATAGCGTTATCCTCAAAGAATATCTCGATTGCGGACTGGTTGAAAAGATTTGAAGGTGAAATCAGCCGAATAGAAGGAGTCAGTTCATTGACACGTCTCTACAAATGTATCGCCGATCTCGAAATAATGGGTGTTATCAAAGCGTTCAGTGATAACTGTATCACGTCCGTTCGTTTATTACAAGCACCATCCACTGTTTTCATCCACAGATAATCGTTGCTATTTGTGGTATTCTTTTGTTGTGCGCGACAGTCATTGAATTAAATCATTTGCATTCACACGACTACATTCTCTTTTCCTCTTTTCATTTTTCATTGCTTATTCGAAGCATTCCCAGCTGATCTCTGTGGATGAAGCTTGAGTACTGTAAAATCAAAATGTAAGCCATTGTTGAATGCATCGATAATGGCACTCTTTTGGGATGTAACTGATAGGATTGTTTTTTGAAATCGTACTCTACACATAGACATTCTCACATTGTTCATCAACTTTTCACTAAATGTTTTTGAAGTACTTTATCCGATGGAATTATCGCTGCATTCTCTTCATATTGAATTTTATTCACTTTGAATGCTTATTCCATGTTTTACAAAGTTCGTCCAATTGTTTAGATATTCACATTCCGATCACATTTTTGGTCGTTGACGTGTATTCCAATTATTTTGTTCAGCATTATCTCAACTAGCATCGTTTTTTCATTACTTCAATGATCATATCAAACAATTTTTCGTTTACTTGGTATATTGATCAGGTGGTCTACGCAGGAATTTTCATTCGAGACGATGTCATAATGATGGAAATTAAAATGAAGTGAAATAACAACGATTTTGTTCGATGTCAAAATGAGGAATCTTACTTTTAGCTATAGCCTTCATTTTGTGCGTATACCAGTTGTACAGATCATGAAATCATGCTTTCCCTTTCAGTTCATTATTGCTGGAGTATTGCTCATTTGAATTGATTGTTGAATCAGGCTATTGCACCAGTTTTGCATGAAACTATTCACTTGTTCTTTAATCTCATTCATAAAGTTGTTGATTTGTATGTATATAAGAATAAATCACCGTGTCATTTCATGTTTTGCAAAATTTAAAACAAGGAAACGGGTGAGATTGTTTACTGCAGCAACATTCAGAACATTTATTATTGATAGGATAAATCTAGAAGGGATGGCAGTTGCATAGAGGTTGATAATGCGGGTGTTCTCCAGAGAATCAGTTGTTAATTGGTCAGTATTGGTGTATTTTGGCCTCATCTGCTCGAGTTAGGCTTGTGTTTGGGCTCACAATTAGGTTTATGCTTATTGGTAGAATTGCTAGGGGCTAAAATACACTCGTGCGAAATTTACAAGTTGGCTGTTAATTGTTTATCAAATACGATTAATTGGTTATTTTCATTTAATGATCTGGATGAGTGATTCTCATTATGGAAGGCACGAGGGGAGAGTAATAGAGGAAGTCGGTGAACTGATATTTCACGAAGTTGTTCTTCGAAGTAACAAAATCAAGCGATGAACATTCCTCGCACCAGTTCACTTCGACGCGTTCCGGCTTGCTCCACTCGATTTTATCTTGTGTTTAAACGCACACTTAATCTAAGCCTGCAAAGGTCGAAAGCTGCCACACTGTTACGAGGCTCATGGTTTGCCAGTCATTACGTGTCGTATACCACTGTCCTTTTACACTCGTACCTCTGCATGTCAAGTGTGCTATGAATGGCGTCGTCGCACTTCGCCATAAAAGCGCGTCTCAGCCAGGGGCGGAGTCAGCGAAGAGCGTGAATGGTTTTGGTGGTGCGAATAGTTATGTGAATACTATGAATGGATCTGTTCGTAATAACGTGAACGCTTACGATTCAGAGACGTTTTGTGCTGGTGAGTTATTGACGACGTTGCTGACGAAACATATAATAACGTGCACCAGTAAAATGATTTTAAGAAAAGGAATGTAAGCGAAATTGATAAACATTATGAATATATTTGCATTTTGTGAGTGAATAACAGTATTTTAGCGGTATTACAATGCTGAATGAATTGCCGGTCTTGAACTCATTTCATTTTATCACAGGTGTGCGTGAGTCAACATTGGCGAATGATCAACCACCATCAACACAATCTCAGATGCCTACCTCATCGTTTATCTCGTGCGTAGAGTCGAACCTAGAAAGTGGTAATCAGCTTTACAGCAATTTGATCGATCCTCCGCCACCACCTCCTCCATTCATAATTGTGAGTTTGTTGTTCATTTATTTCAGCGGTAAATCAGTTGTTAAGTTTGGTTGTTATCGTTTCTTTTAATTATCTCTTTTATGAATTGTTTTGAATTGTATGTGAAGTTGGTGAATTTCCCGAAACGCAATTTCCAGCCGACTTTGAATCGACAATATGATTTTCATTTCGTTTTGCATTTGCATTAAGAATAATGCCGATCAATACTCTACGGATTGTAATGAAATAATATTAAGGAATATGCACCGGGTGACTTAGCCCTTCCATTGTTGGCCGAAAGTTCATTTTTTAAAAAGTGCATTGGTGACTCTTACGATTCACTGCTTTTTATTTACTTCTCTTCATCAACCTCCCTTAGACTCTGTACAGTCACAGGCCATGTTCGCTGCGCTTGGGAGATGGAGCTGAAAAATCCACCTCAGCCATCATCCAACCGGGTTCCACCTCCCAGTTTGACATCTTGGCCATCGAGAGAGTTATTACAGTTCTCGACGTATTTTGAGCGCTTTCGGATGTCGATGCCACTCAGCAGATGGAACTGCTACAAACTAAGAAATCGCACCACCTGTCGCGACAGAAATCGCGAAAGTACAAACAACGATGAATCACCTAGGCATGAAATCGCAACGCCTGTATAAATTCTGTCTTATCTCAATATATCAATGTATCACTTATTCAGTTACATTCAAATTTATTCAATATATTAATGTTTTATTTTCAATATGTATCAATTCAAATCACTCATTTCAATATGTGTCTATTCAAATCAAAATCACATATTTGATACTAGTAATCGTCTTCTACAATAAGTGAATGTTGTGATATCGATATATGACGTGATGTCTACGATTGGCAACGATTGGAATTTTAACGCTTATCCTTTCAAATTGTAATAGCTATCTATAGCATTATCTTGATTATGCATCTTTTATCTATCATCTCAAAAGATTGAAGCAAATGCACTTAAAGCCGTTATGTTGTACTGATCACGTCATAATTATATTATTTGTATATCCTTAATCACGCCTCCAAAATATCACCCTTGAATGCAAGAAAATGTTTAGTTCGATTGCTTCGCACAGTTTTGAGTGGTTCGTACCAGCTCGTGTGGCTCGTTCTGTTATTGTGAAATTGTTCATCAATATTGTGAAATTTATTCGTCAGTGGTATTGTACACTACTCGACCAACTCATTATTCATATCCCCATCGCCGATCATCCTTCTCCTCCTAATTATCGAATGTGTTAGTTGTTTCCTCAACTTGTTTCAAATAATAATAATCATCGTTCAACATCATTCTTCGTGCACCATAATTCAATACTTAGCATTCGAAAGTATTGAATTATGGTGCACGAAGAATGGTGCATTGAATTATGGTGCATTCTTTGTTACTTTGATTGTGTCTTTTTTCGCTAATGGCAACACGCAGCTGCCATTAGCGAAAAAAGACACAATCAAAGCAACAAAAATCCAACTCCTATATAATTCTCCTTTTTTTCGCTACACCACCAACGCAGCTGAATCCTATCATTCAGTTCTATCCAAGTAACCTACCGCTACATATCTTTATACTTTCAGTCCACCAAATATACTTCTTACATTCATCATAATTGAATCGTACTCTTTAGGCAGCTGCGTGCACCTCACAGGCACACTTTTAGCACGTATCTGGCGTTCCTGCAGAAGCGTCACTTGGAATTCCTTACCCGCATTGGTCAGCTAGAACAAGGAGCTCGAACAAGGCGCAGAAACACGCGTTATGTGAAGATCGACAACGCCTTGATGCGATATATGTGTAGATATGAGGTTTCGCTTCTCAATATTGCAATTATTATGCCTCTATGCTATTGTTTAGCAGCAAATGTAAAAGTGCATTTTATCAAATTATGCTCTTTGATATATAATTAAATAAAATCATTCATGTTTACCATTGCAGGTATGTTTGTCAGTCCTCCGCCCCGCTACTCCGTTGGCTGTGTGGTGTGAAATTGTGCCGTACCTGGATAGAGTACAATACCTGCTAGCTGATGTGGATAGGTTGGGCCTTCACAGCAGAAAAGAAGCTCGGATCAGAACTAACGATCGAACGGCCTCATAATTATCGCTGTTATGTGATCTTTTCTTGTTGTAATTGTCATTGTTGTCGTTGTTATTATTGTTGCGATTGATATTATTACCGCTGGTACTACTATCATTGGTATTATTATGCTTTATATATAATTTTACATCATTTTTTTTTCGTTGCTCGCACATTTTTTTGTTTTCATCTCTGGATAAATAAATCTTATGATGTCGTTCAAGTACATCACCTATGTATATGGCGAAGTGCGTACGCACCTCTCACTCTACTATTGTGTGGCAGATCGTTCAACCTCGAGTTGTTAAAGGGTAATTTTTTTGTTGGAGTGATGGTAATGAAGATTCATCGTAGTTTATAATAACTACATTAAGTTTTAATTATAATCGCATGAATATCAGCTAGTGACATTATCAACTACGATTCGATTTGCTAATGTTGCGTATACGGTTTGGTAAATGTTATTTTCTTATTTTTAGAATTTGATATGTTCCATCAGACTTCAATTGCTCTGAAAATGTGTACCAACGAAATGCCGTCTTTATTTCAGCAATCTGAACTGTTTTAAGTTGCTGAAATTATTTGTCATCAACCGCAGAATAATCAAGTTCTGCCATTCATAACAGATAAATTTAGTATGTCATAATAACCTCTCCCGACTTTTCTGAAACCATATGAATATGGTTTGTTGTTATGTGCTCGTCGTGAATAGTCGTGTTCTAAACAGGTTTCCCATGTGGTGTAGTCAAGGTATTTAGGCATCCTTATTAGATTACTCAAACATTCGCTTGATTAATGGCTTCTTTTAATGCATCGTATTATTATCGAATCATTCGTGTCAGAATAATCTTGTGCCTTTTTATAGCACGATTCACGGCTTCATTTATTTTGTCTTTTTTAGTGTTTTTTTTGAGCATGGATGATTTGGTAGTGGATGACATCCTTCTTACACCATCTTCGTCGCTAAAAGATGCTGAAGAAAATCGAACTTCTATTCCCATTTTTAATGAGTGAGTTATTTTCACTCATATTTGTTTTGAGTTTCATCCAGTTTTTATATTCAATTACTGGGAATGAATAAAGTAGCTGATTCGATTGTTTTTTGTATATTTTCAGATCACGCATCTCAGGAATTCTGTACAAATGGACAAATTATGTATTGGGTTGGCAACCAAGGTATTTCGAATTGGAAGGTGGTGTTCTGGTTTATTACAAAAACAAAACTGAAAAACAGTTCGGCAGTCGAGGCTCAATTACGATTCAATGTGCTCTTATTGCGGTTCGTAATGTGGTTGGATAAACTATTGGATCATTCACTTGAACTGTTGTAGTTCGTGCAACACAATTAATGAATGCCAGGACAAGAAGTAATCTCCAGACTGTCTTCACCCGTGCTGAGGAGTGTCTTCACCCAGGCCTTACTGTATCCATATTACCGTATTATTCGAAACATTTCTTATGCAAACCTCGTTTAACTCTCATGGTTCCAAAAAGGTCTCTTCACAGCGTTACCTGAGGTTCGAACACGGTTTTGAGATGAACTTCAACATAAGCCCAAGCATTGTTCTCAGCCTAGTCCTAAGTATCAACATCAGGTTGGGCTTAATTGTACGCGTTAACCTTAACCATATTTTCTTTTGGGCGTCAGCCAGGAGAAAAAACTTTTCACCATGTGGATTGGAACTGCTGGCCTTTCAAGCCTGAGCATATCGCGCGCTCCCCTAGGGAACGTGCGCTTGGTAAGTGGATATCCAAAGCTTTAACTTGATGCACTGAAAACCTTTAGCAACGATCCAAAAGAAGACAGTCTGGAAATTATTATTTATATCGTTAGAAAGCAGTACTGCATTTGAATATCGATGGTAATATTCAGGATAATGAAGTGGATCTGTGTCGGTTTGATATAGCAACGAATGGTGTCATTTGGTATTTAAGAGCGGAGAATAGGAACGCAAAAAATGTTTGGTTGAATGCACTCAATTTGTATGCGGTAAATTGCCATTTATTCGTTTCACTTCAAAAACGATATCAAACTTACATTAATTGCCATATCACACTTCATTTATAAGATCATCATTTGCATATTCAAAATTAATTGAATCATTTCGTTTGTTTCACTGTTCTACTAACTTGAAGAATAAATAGGTTTTAGATTGATACATTCCAAACTGAATGAGACTTGTGATCGACAGAGCAAGTTTCAGTCTCATATTTGATGTAATCATATTTTATGCTCTCTTTATAGAGAGAATCGGGTTATTGCAGTGTCAGTGATCGTATAAGTAATGCATCTGCCTGCTCAACATCATCTTCATTGAGAATATGTTCTACAGTTGTTAGTTGTTCTTCATTTATTTCGGCATATTTATGTTCATCGGATAACGGTGAAATTGTTATTACATCTTAGAAATGAAGTGATGCATGGTAATGTTGTATTATGATTGAAGACAGAATTGAAAGAACGCGTTCGCAAACTGGAAGACTATCGTGACTTGGCAGCGAGGCAACGAAAGCGCATTGAGCACCGCATTAATGAATCGATAGCGAAATGTGAATCGTTACCGAATACGGATACAAATGCTGATCAGACTAGTGAAGAGTTGATCCGGGATGATGGTCTAGCCTTTAATGCAACAACATCAGCTATTATCAATGACATTAATGTATGTATCAATCTGATAAATACACAGGTTATTTCTCGTGCTTTTATTTGATGCAATCATTATGTCTTATTGAATATTCAGCACTTATAATTCCTAGTAGATTACACTCACAGTCATTTATCGCATCTCATTTGCTTCATTTTCATATTTTATTTGTTTTTTGCATAAAGTTGAAATAACCGGATTACCAAAAAGAGCATTTTGGATGGTTTTGTTACCATTTTTCTCCGATTGCCATTCAAGGGTCAGATAAATCTTCCCCTACAATTTCCTCTATTTCTTCTTACTTGTCTCAAAAAAATATTTGCAAAGCGATGTTTGCTGTTCAAGCTATCCATTTTGAAGATATTAGATAAAGTTGTGCTTGGAGCAATATCGGAAGTGAACGTGGACGAATGCGCTTTGTCATCAAGTCATTTCGATGACAGCACCGAGGTCAGTGGTTTATCAGTCTGTTATTGTAAGTGCCTGTCAAAGTAATGCTGAATAGCGGTACAGTATTACGGTCATGACTTATTTTCATTTATTTGTTTTCTCTTCTCAGAATTTGTTTTAATTAGTATACAAAGCAGATTTGTGCATGCAATGAATATCTGCAGGCTGTTGGTAACGTTGTTAGTGACGATGAGCAAGATTGGCATGACGCTAGAGATGTGTCGTTGGATATGAAATCTGTAAGTATCCTTTTCAAGTTGTATTCATTTGATCGATTGGAGTTGTCATCCACTCTGTTATCTTCCTCATTCTCAATTGAAGTTTGCATTTGAAAAACGTTAACGCATTTGTTCGAGAGTTCATTTTGTTGATTTTCGACTTAAAGAGTTTATGGTGATGATGTTATCAAATGTACCACTCACACTGTTGCATACCAATTGTTGTCATTGATTTGCTGTTTCAGATTTGTATAGTCACATTCTTTATGCAATATATTATGAATGAGCCAATGCCTTTCAGCTGATTTGAAAACTTGAACCATCTCATTATCTATCGCTGAGTTGAATCGTGCACCCAGCAAGTGTAAAAAAATTATGCACGACGTTGAAAATGTTGATGTCGATAGATTCAACTCATGAATGGTTGTAACTTGATCATCCAATAAAACAATTCCTTCTAGGATAAGGACTGTACAAATAAGCAACTGACAACACCGTCTGTTGATAATTGTGATGATAAGCGCTCAAAAATATCACCATCTGGTATATTAACATTACCTAAGAATCATTTATTATCATCTGAAATTGAGTCGATAACTATGGAGCAACTACGGTATGCTAAAGCTGGTGTTGAAGAACAGGTTCGTCGTTGCAATACTATTGTTTTTTGAACGATTTATTGTCACTTGTTCATCACCAACGTTGCTCACTTATGCAGTCCCGAGCAATTTTCTCCCCGAATTTTTTGTCAGGATCCCCCCCTCGTCCACTTTGCTACACGTAGGGGTTCTCCAACAATTGCGAACCTTTACATAATATTCTCCCCTAGATGCAGTTTTAAATATTATGCTCCAAAAGAGAAGATGGCTTCCTTTCCGATAGTCTGTAATGTCCGTAGGGGTATAGCAGTGCCCGCTGATGTACTTCATTGCAATGCTAACTAGAACGCAATGGAGGATCCGAAGCGAGGGAGAATGGTGCGCGCAGATGATCGATGCAAAAATATTTGAGTGAATGTTTGAGAAATTTCCGAATTGAATGTTTGATTCGACAAGAAACATCCAACCTCTCTGAGCATTTCCATATTCTCCATTTTTATTCCACATTCTCACTGTTTATCGTTCGTCGCACTTTGTCAACATTCTGAAAATACTTCATTTGCGCCTTCATTTTCCTATTCTTGTCTGTTCTTCGTAAATAAACCGACCTCTTTTTTCTATTTCTAGGCTTTATCTGTTGAATATTTTTTCATTAAATGTTGTCATATAAATTGGAACAAGTGACACTCAAAAGGTTTTCAAAATGTAGTAACATTTTATTTAAAGCCGCAATTGGGAGTGCACGGTCGTTGAATAAAGTTTTCGTTTTCTTTTCAGAAATGCACATCGGAAGGGGAAATTTTGTTTAAAATTAAGTTGAAATGCTCACATCAGTTCCGATGGGGATTCACTGATGCAGTCATCCCCCAAGGGGTCGTGCCCCCTCCCCCTCTTCCTGGCGTTTTGTTTCTCCACTCTTTGGTCACGGTCCCCTCCCTACCCCTCTCCCTCCTTCCCCCGAATGAATTTTTCCCGCGGGGACACCTCCTCCGGCCAAAAAGTTGCTCCCCAACGAACACTATGTTACACAGAATGTTTTATTTAGGTATGGCAACTGTTCGCAGAAGAAGGTGGAATGAAAATGTATAAAAGAGAAGTTGAAATTGATGGATTAGTTTGTGACCCGTTAAAAGCAGTTCATATCGTCGATGTTAGTGTGATAAATTCATTAATTACATTTCATTAAGCATTATCAATTTGTATTGATTGCTGCATCACTTGAACGAAGATTGAATTCATAATTAGGTTCACTGAATTTTATCGCAGTTGAACATCTCACTTTCATGTATCATTCAGTGTCAGACTGTGCTGGTTGCTATATTAATTGAAATCGTCATCTTCCTTCCATTTGGTTTTCGTCATTCAATGTTGAATATTTTCCACCGTATTATTGTTTTCATCCAGTCACAGCCTGTATCTACATGTCTGTTAGCTGATTTCCGGTTTCAGGGTGTATCTGCACGAGAATTCATTCATTTCTTTTTCGAACCCAAATATAAGATGACGTGGGATGGTTAGTCGTTTTGACGTGTATTTTTTGTTTATCGTTGTATTGGTTTGATGGCATTGCTTGCGAATCTGTGACGTTATGATCAGTGATGGTACTGTACCACCTTTTCGGTCCTTACGTTTCGTCATAAAGTACTACAGTTTTGTACCGTATCAAACTCCCAAAATCGCAAATGTACTATATTGTACCAAGCTGCTGAATTTCCAAGAACAAATGTGTTGTGCTGGAGTACATCCGAAAAGAATTACTATACGAATAGTTTCCAAGAGAACGTAAAAGACGAATACATCGGTGAGTCAGGAATTATGCGTGATTTCACCGTAACATTAAGGCCTGGTCCTCTTCTCACATGTGAACGAGTATACTTTATTCTTATGGAAAGTTTGAGTTGGATCTTGCCATTCTCTTCAGTTTAACCGTTGCATGACAATTTTCACGGAAAAGTAGCAAAAGAACGGTGGTGAAATGTTTTCAGTTTCATTTCCTTGTCTTCTGCGTCCACAGACGTATGATTTATATTTTGCTTATGAGCTTGGTTAAAATTTAAACTCATTGTCTTGTTTTGTTGTTGTTACATTGTGAAGATAGGCTTTTCATTAGCATTGTGAATTTTCATCAGGTCGGAGTTTAACGAGCCTATTTCAAAATTTATCGTTCACGCATGCATCATTTTACATTTTACATGCTGCATTCAAAGTTTGCAATCGATCGCAAACACATCCCGGACACAGAACGTGTACCAATGCTTTTATGATATTTTTCCACGTAAATTGCCACTGCATTGGCCATACTTTCAGCTGCGGATTGAACGTAAAATTAATCCAACTGGGTGCAAACATTCCGTAAAGATGCAGAAGAGTACGAATTATATTTAATAATAAGACGGGGTAACTAACCGGATTGTATTTTATGGGAAATGTGCAGATAATTTTAAGCTCATTTTAAACTTTCAAGTTTTCCGCAGACTGCAACAATAAATTTCGCCAATTATAGAAAATATTTTTTGATGATACTGGGCACATTATTCTGTACTTCTTGAAATCAGTACACAATGTTGTGTAAGTGATCTTTTGGAAACTTTTATGTACGTTGCCGTACTTTTTGCTTTGCATCCTTATGCAATTGCGTACTGTAGGTAGGCACTTTATAGAAAGTACGTGGTGCAGTGACGTCACTGGTGCTAACAATAATGATACGCAAGAATGAATAGGCCTTAGACGAATTCTTATTTTGTAATGTGCATACCAATAACCTCAATGTGAATTGTCGAACTGAATTACGTCTTGAAATTTCAGAAACCGTTGAGGCGGTAAACGTTGTCGAATCATTATCAGATGATACCGTGATACTCCATCAGGTTGGAATTCAGCTTTTTCAGTATGTAGCATGTTCATATTTTTAAATTTGTTTTAACGTAATTTCTAATCGACTCTTAAATTTGTTCACCAATGTAGTCGATTACTTCCTAAAGAAATGTTTGTATTGTTGAATGTTCGCAGTAAACAGTACATTCGCTCTTTGAATGTGGTGAAATGGACATCAAACGCTTTTGATATTGGTTGATCTGACTGCTTTGAATTTTATTCCATGTTGTTGAGCATAATCAACAAATGAGCCTGTTCATAATTCATCAGTTCGTATTGCTGATTTCAGTGTAAGCTTGGCTTTATTTAATGAATACCGCAAATGCTGTTGATAATCAAAGACTTCATCTCAGAGTGACATACCAACTATTCCTTGTCGCCTATAATTGCTGCACTAAATTCCAAATATTCTCCTAACATAAGTACTTCAGCAACATTGATTTAGGTCGATTTTGTCTTGGTAATAAAATATTTTAAGGTGCACAAAAGAGTATGGCCGTCAGCTCAGCGTGAATCATTATTCTGGTCGCATGTGCGTGAAGTGAGTGCATATAAGGATGCAGATGCGTGTGATCTGTTTATAACGTGCAATCATGATTGTGAAAGACCTGATATACCTGTTTGTTACTCTCGAACGTTTTTTCAGTATTTCTGATGAATAGTAATTATTTTGTATTGCATACATCTTCACCCCTAGTAGTAAAAGTCAATAATTTCGTGAGTCGCTGCAAATTGCTTGTAATTCTCTCAATCACGCAATTCAGCATAATTTCTGAAACGATTTTTCGAGGAGTTGTCGAGTTAATTAACTTGGAGAAATTTTGTGATATTGACAGGATTTTTTAAAATATTGTAATCAGATTCTAAGCGGCGAATAAAATCAGATTAATTATAAACTTGAAAGGTGCTTTGATGATGATGATAAGATATGAATTTAGTTGAAAAGTACCAGTAACGTTCGCGTTGGATTAACAATAGCAATGGTTTGTGAAACGGTGATCAAGGAAGGTTGTAATAAGGCAAAACATCAGCTGAATCGTAATGATATATACTGTCGAGTCATTTATGTTGCTCAAGGTTATTATAAGATGTTCACATATTTCTAAACACGTTTATCACAGCTGTGTGTTCCTGTTCATAAAGGTGATATTGTATCAATGTGCTTTGCAGTGCATCCTGGTGGATGGGTTCCAAGTGCAGCGTTGCGTGTTATTTACAAACGCGAATATCCAAAATTCTTGAGAGGATTCACTAAATACGTTGTCAAGAATTTGAAATCACGTCAGTTGTGCATCTGAATCGTTGGTGTTTACGTATGCTCGATAAATGTGGGTGTCCGTGATAGGAGTGACATATTCCATTTGTACATTACTGCCATTCGGAACTCGGCAATCCCAGGATTAGATTGGAAGTATGAAAGTTTGGTGGCAAAGCGGGTACGAAAGATGTCAACTAATTTTTCACCATCGTTGGAAAAAACAGCACTGGTAAAGCAGTCGTTTTTATTGTTCTACTTCAGTTGTCTTGTATGTTTTACGGTGTACTCTTATTGTTCATTGAGAAGCGTTTACCACCACCGACAATTCAGGCACATTTCGGTTTAAGTTTCATTTTCCCCGGTTTTCTACTCGTGATTCTTAGCACTATATTCACATTTCGAATAGCAATGTTCCGGTTTCTGGGAATATCTAGAACGGGTACAAAACACTGGGATTGCCAAGCAGAATTTCGTTGCTGGCATAATTCACTTCCATGACGGTAAGATTTTTTACTGTATTGACTCGTAAGCATTGATATATGTATTGGGTGTAAAAGTATTACAAGCCGAATTTTTTCAAAATTTTGATTTTTTTAAACGGCATTCCGAAATTTTGATTTTTTTGAACGGTAAGAATCGTTTTTGGGATTGTGTTTGATCGTTTCTGAAGATTTCCCAATTATTCATAGTTGTTCCTGGAATTGTTTGTAACAATGTCATTGAATGCGCGAACAATGGTGTTACTGAAACAGAGATACATCCCGAATAAATTTCGTCTTTTTTCACTCACTGCTTTACCTCATTCCCATTCCCAGTGATGTGTGACCTTGAAATGCAAACCATATATTGCTTGTTTTTTCTCGCATTCAGCACACTGAAGCTAAAATTCAGTCTCTGGAGCGCTTTCACTTCAGTCTCATAATGAAACAGTTTTCAGTATTTTCTTATGAATGTCATTATTGTGTCTTATTCGGGTGAAATATTGTTATGTGCTGAATGAATGACATAATGAAATCGATCAACTCAGCTTGTAAAAATGTTCTAATTGCTCCTTTTTCAATATTAAATTCTTTCTCTCAGTCGACGTTATCAGCATATTCTCTTGCGTAACAATATTGCTACCTGAAGTGTACTGAGTAAACCAACATAACATATTATCACGTAGTGCATTAAAACGCTTCACACGGAACAACGAGAACAACAACAGAATCGACAAAAACGACACAATTCTTGCAATACAAAAGAAATTTCTAATGACTATCAATACCGCTAAATTCACAAGTGAAAAAAATAGGTTCAGAGCATAACGATCGCAAGTTGAATTTTATGGAGATGACTGTCATAGAATTGTGCATTTTTGTGATAACTAATGAATATAATAATGCTTCGCTTGATGAATGAGTACCTTTGCGATAATAACTTTTTAATATTGAGAAAGTTTACGCACTGCGATTGGACGTCTTCCGACAACAGCATGAACTGGTGGTGCATAAAAGCTCGATTGAATGTTACCCTCGGATTTACTCTTAATTTCATTTTGACTTTGTTTATGCAGGAACACAAGTGCAGTTTCATTCAATTCATCACTAAATCCGCATGAAATTTGTTTCCTCATATTCCTTTTTAGTGAAATTGATCAAGGAAGGCAAATTAACGGAACGAATATTTTTTGAAAATAACATTGATGGTTTGTATTGAAGTTGGCATAGAGACGGATTTTTCTCTTCGTATCCCGCACGGAAACGCTCTCCTCCTTCTCATCGAATACCACAATGCGCAGAACTCCTTCCCTCAACATAGTACCACCAGAGAGTTTTGTTCCTCCCTTTTCATAGACTACCAAATTACTCAATTCCCCGTCCAGTTCTCACCCCCCCCCCAAAGATACTCACAAAAAAGCTGAATTGCACCAATTGTGCCGAGAAGAATTTGTTAGAGAAGCAAACAACCGCATCGTAAAGAAACCTTAAAGATTTCTGTTTCCACAACCGGTTATTCCTCACAGGGGGAAAATCAGTGGAAATAAGGAGAAATTTTGTTCCGTTCTTATCCCGTGGAAGGTACCAACTTTGATGTCTGCATTAAAATATCAGATTGAACTATTAGTCAATAGCACAAAAATGACACTTATATGCGAATAACCTTAAAATGTGAATTTGAACTGCGGCGAATTTTGTGGTATTGATTGTTATTAACTGGATTGCCCTCATCATCTGTTATTTGCTCTCCTGCAAATAGTTTCCTCAAATTAAATTTTGGGAGCATTGAACGATCGGCCTAAGTGAACATGATAAGCATGAAGATGGGACTGTTAAAGCAATCCATACGTTGACGAATACAATTTTGTAGAACGTTGTCATACCTTGCATTCGTTCTTCTCCAGCTCGGAGTCGGGCCTCGTCATTTTGGTTTTGTCTTTCATTCCGACGACAAATTTGTGGTTCCTCTGCATCGAAAGTCGTTGTGCTATTCGCAACTGATCGAGAACCGCTTTTCTGCATTATGTCAGCTCATCATCCGTGACAAGCGTTGTTGCATTTCAGTAAATATGAATGTAGAATTCGTGATTCTTTGAAATAACTTTGCATCTGCTATTTGAAAGACATTCAGAAGCCAACAATGCAACCCCCACAACAGTGATGCAACCAGGTGCAATCATGTAATGAAAGTACGATGACTAACAGTAAAACAACTTTTGTTGCGAATGTAGGAATATTGAGGTGCAATTTATCTTACCGATAAAGCAGCTCAACAAGCATCCGAAGATGCATTGGAGAGAGAGGATGTTGAATGATTTTTCTTAGTGCTGCTTATACTGCTGGCGGTTTGAAGCATAGCAGATTGACTTTTTTGATGTGAAGGCATCTTATAATCTAGAACAGATTCATTTGAACCAACTTCCTTTGAGGTTTCATTGGTTAACGATACTTCATTCATTGAACGGTCGCTTTTATCATCGCATTCTTGCTTTTTCATCTCGTTATCTTTTGATGCAGAGCTTTCTTGTTTTATTTTGTTTTTCAACATTTCGTTATTTTTAGAGTTTTCATCTTAGCAGAAGAATTGCATTTACATCAGATTATATTCAACATTTTAACGATCATCAGGTATGTCTATCAGAGAACAGAGCTTTTGAAGACGTAGACGCAGGATGATTCATTGTGATGTATATAAGAAATGTAGTACGAATGTGGAACTGATAATGGTCGATTTATATGTATGCTTCTTCTTAAGGAACAAAGAACGTTTCCGAATAGCTATTTCTGCGATCATTAAGGAATTTTATCTGGTCGATAAACTACACTCATTCGTAAGATAATGTTGTAATCATATCGGCTGTAAAATCTTATCGTATGGGTTAAAACGTGTTGAATAAGTATCGATAGTAGTGAATAAATTCGTTACAAATCATGAACCAGCAAAGAGCATAGCTTACGACGAATTGAATTCGTTTGTAAATGATGGCGGCAACAAATTATTGCAAAGATTTACATTTGAACAGCTGAACATGTGACTCGTTCGGCAGTGAACTGAGTGCTATAAGAGTACGGTTGCTTCGACAACATCTCGGTAATGGACGATCACCGAACAACATCGAGACGCACGCCATCGACAACTGCATTTGAATAAAACTTTACAAAAATTTCGAAATCACTGAATTGCACTTCACAAGGGGAAATCGTTCGGTTTTTTTCGTAAGACCAACGATATATCAAGGAATACGAGTTCGGCTTATAATTAGAAATACTTAATCTCAGTTCTCCATCGTTTTGCCGAAACAGTGATGCTTTCGATTAAAACAAAACTGTATCAAACAACCGCAGGAACGGACTGTACCTGCAAAATGAAAAGTAATAGTTTTCAATTTGTGAATTTGGTCACCGCCTCGTGAAACGAAAAAGTAACATGCACAAACCAATGCAGCGATCGCTATTGACAGGTTCAATAGAATGTAAACGAATTTCAATCCTGAATTATGCAGTCATTAATTTTTGAAAAATTTGAAGTTACACAAAAAAACATACACAAAAAGTTTGTTCAAAAGCGAAGAGTGATCTGTTAGGTTTCATGAAACATCACTAAGTTAATGGAAAGATGTCACGTGTACAATGTAGTATAACACTGATTCATTACTGATAATACTTTTGCTATTTTAAGTTACTGTTGCATTTGTGATATGTTCTAATGATATATGAGGAGAAAACAACTATCGGATATGAAAAGAACGAATCAAAAATTGAATGTGTTCATACGAAAAATGCGGTGAGCAAGAGCACATAGTCCAATGAATGCTGTGACTGCTTCAGTTATTAGTAGCGTGATGAAAGAAGATGGTAGAATACCAACCGAGTGGGTTATGGAATGAAACGAGACAACCAACTGCAATACGCATGTTGGTGCAATCTCTCTGTAATTTTCGACTTTTTTGAACCGAGCATCTTGGAGGTTGGATGGTACTGATTACGGATTATTTGAGGTTTTGAATGATAACATCTCTTACAAATATGACACCGCTTCATAGGCATCAAATCAAACCTCATTTCAAACCTGGCCTATAATTAGCAAGAAAACTTGTTGCTCCAAAACATGTTTATGCTGCCTCAAACGGTCTAAATCAATATCAGAGCATGGTGAGAATTTGAAATAATCGAAATAATCTCGTGTTTCCGGTTTATGAATTAAAGCTGTTGATAATTTGAAACTAAACGAATCTGGATCCCACCAACGTTCTGATAAACCAGAATCTACTCTTGTGCACTGCATATTGTGAGGGACTGCAATAAACGAGCATAACTATCAAACACCATACACCTCCTCGGCTTATCGCTTTCAATATCACCACAAGCGCTCGACGAACTTACCATCGTTGACAATGACGCACGACTCAATGCAGTCAACACCAGCAAATTTGCACGCATTATTCAAATTACATGTCACATCATTAAGCAGTAATTTTTATTCATAATGGTATACATTGATAGATCAGTTGCACTTTCCATTCGTTTCCTAATTTCTGATTTTTTTAAAATTTTCTTTTAAAGAAATCCATTTCCTAAAGAAAAAACTCATCGTAAGCTGATAACAAAAGATGAATAAGGGAAGCAAAAGGATCAAGCTAGTCTTTTCAGCAGGACTTCCACCTGGACCTCACTCAGGTCGAGGGATAATTCAAGAAATCATGAACGTCACTCATGCACTGTTGAAAAACGAACCATCTTTCACGCATAAAAGATAGGGCCAGAATGCTCCGAATCCGTTGATGACCTTCAGTTTGGTAATTACTGCATTCAACTGCAACTTCTTCACATTCAGACCCACAAACCCCTCAAAAGTGCCATCGTTTTTCCAAATAAAGATGTTCATTTGATAGGCTTTTTCAAGCCCTACAAGATGTACATAGCCGTTTTGCTCGATAACACTTCCTTTAACCTGAAATTTATGAGATCGCTCAATTCGCTCAATTTTTTTATAATCAACATTTTCCCGAACAAAATAACACTTACGGAAGAGAACCGTATTTCCTATGATATGATTACAACAACTCTAATCATTTTGCAGTGCATTATCCTTAAAACCATTACTATTGTTATTGTTATCATTACTATTAATACCATCAGTATCATCATCATATAGCATTGTCATTCGGATAATTCAAGCGCTCAATCACACGTCGACCTGAGATGGCGCATGCTGATTGTTGACTCCGCCCTTGCGCTCAGTCGTGTTTTTAAGGCAAATTGCGACGACGCCTGTCACTCGAACAGGACGTTGGTTGAAGAATTGTGAAGTGATAATAATTATTATTGTTTTCATCCAATGATTGGTAATCCTGCTGTTCAGGTCTTGAATCAAACAGCAGGATCACCTATTTAAGTTAGATGTAATTAATATATTTGTTCATGGGCACTTTTGCTTATAACGGGCGCCACTGCGCGCATGTGCTTAGATTTACCACTTAGCCCCATGTGTAGATTAGTAATTCGAAGTCAAGTCAGGAGTATGCTTAAGCTTAGACTTACGCTTAGACCAGTGATGAGGCTAACGCATAGGCTTCGACTTATGTGTGAAGTGTATGAGCACACGAGCATCTGTGATGGCGTGATGGCGCCCGCCATCGGCATAAGTACGTATTATGTTGGATAAGTTTGCTTCAATTTGATGTTCATTGCTATCACGCATATTTTCCAGGCTAACCGTTAATCAACGATGGGTTTTTTACTAAAATTTGTCAACACTCGAAAGTTATCGTTATTGAACATCACTCGCAGCTTATCATCCTCACACACTAATAATATTGATATTAATAACGTTAACCCCAATAAAAATAAATTGAAAAAAGAAGGTGGTAATTTTAATATTCGTACAATTGATCGAGTTCTTGTCGCAAATAGAGGCGAAATCGCTGTAAGGTTTGCTATTCATTTGTTCATTTTTGTTTTTATCTTTCAGAAAAGTCCTCCTCAATTCTGATGGTTCTTAGTCGTATTGATAATTTTATCAGTTGTATCAGTATTGTTATGATCGTTACCATTATCATTAATTATTGTTGTTTTTGTTATTTTGTGTTAATAACAATTCGGCGGAAATTTAATTTTCAGAGTTATGAAAACAGCCAATAAAATGGGAATCGAGACTGTGGCTGTTTATTCGGATGCAGATCGGAATGCGTTGCATACAAAAACGGCCAATTATGCATTTCGTATTGGAGAAGCACCGTCGTTGAAGTCTTATTTGAATATGGAAATAATTATAGACACGGCAATCAAATCAAAATGTCAGGTGGGAATTTTCATTATTTTTTATTTTTTGAAAAAAATTCCCTTAATCTAAAATTGGTTTAAAGGATTGTTGGATTATCAATCGATTTTGAGTGATAAAGTATTCTCAGGGTGAAGTTTCACGTAGTGTTTGCCGGGGAACGGGGTCCCCGACGGGGAACGCGGGGAGCGCTCCTCCCTGCGCAATTTGCTCCTCAACTTTTTTGCGGGTACTCTTCCCCGTCCAATTTTCTCCCCGCGGGGACCGCCCCGTCCTGTTTCGCTTCCCGACGGGGAGGACGAGCTCTCCTTCCTCCCCGACGGGAAAGACAGGGAGCGCGAATATCGCGAACAATCAGCTGAAAATGGTGAAATACTGCTGCAACATTTCCAATATTGTGTTGTTGTTTGTTTTGAAATGTGAATATGAGATGTACTTGAAAGAAAACTATTTAAAAAAAGAAGGAAAATCTTTAAAAAATTGAAATTCTCTTAAAAAATATCTCTTAAAAATTCTCTTAAATTGAGTCTCTTAAAATTCTTAAATTGTCTCTTAAATTCTCTTAAAAATTGAGCTGAAATGCTCCTCGTCCTCCCCGTCGGGGAACACGGGGAGCGATCGTTCCCCGACGGGGCCCTCCCCCGCGCAATTTGCTCCCCAACTTTATTGCAGGGACCTCCTCCCGTCCAATTTACTCCCCACGGGACCCCCCCGTGCGAAAAACTGCTCCCCGACGAACACTAGCTTCGGGTATCTCCAAACTGAAGTATTTTTGGAAAAGAGGCTGATTGCGCTACCCGCTGACATTAAGTTGGCGCTTACAGTAGCCTTGACCGACTTTTACCACGGTGTTTGAAGCCTATTGCACTAGGGTAGGGCGGCGCTATTATTTTTATTGATGCTATTATTATTATTACTGTTGTTATTGTTAAATTATGTTATTATTACTATTGTTTATTATTATTGTTATCATTATTGTTATCGTCGTTGAAGGCCATCCATCCAGGCTATGGTTTTTTGAGTGAGAACGCGCAATTTGCTGACCTTTGTCAAAGGTCAGGCCTGATATTCGTCGGTCCTCCAGCGAAAGCAATTGAGAAAATGGGTGCGAAAAATATTTCGAAACAGATTATGGGTGATGCAAATGTACCGATTATAAAGGGGTATCATGCAGAACAACAAGACGATGACACTCTCCATAAAGAGGCACTCAAAATTGGTGAATTACTGCGCGTTTTGTTTATTACTTTTTATTGCTATTGCTGTCGTTTTTATTAATATGCATTATAATATTTACTGTATATATATATATCATTATAAATATTGGTGAACAATAAGATTAAAGGTTATCCGGTGATGTTGAAAGCGGTATATGGTGGAGGGGGCAAGGGTATGAGAATAGCGTGGAATGATGCAGAGTTTAGAGAAAAACTGGAATCGGCGCGATCTGAAGCGCAAAAAGCATTTGGAAATAACGAAATGATTATTGAAAAATTCATAGAGAGACCAAGACACGTGGAAGTTCAGGTATTTATTATTATTAATTATAATTACTAGTTATTGTTATTATTTATTATTATTGTTATTTTTTATATCCTTTGTTGCAGATCTTTGGTGACCATTATGATGATTATGTATATTTATGGGAGCGAGACTGCAGCGTACAACGAAGGCATCAGAAAATTATCGAAGAGGTCTTGCCAATTTTTATTATTATCGTTTATTATTATTATCTATTGTTATTATTATTACTATTGTTATAAATGTTGTTGTAATTGTTGCAATTGTCACTGATATCACTATTATTTTGACCAGTGGTGTTTGCAGGCACC
This sequence comes from Anisakis pegreffii, assembly GCA_035041965.1. NCBI lineage: Eukaryota > Metazoa > Nematoda > Chromadorea > Rhabditida > Anisakidae > Anisakis > Anisakis pegreffii. The sequence continues at coordinate 12,080 of JAPYMA010001242.1, read as the reverse complement.
AGCGCCCGGTGTAACTATGAGCACAAGACGACGTCTCGGCGAAAGCGCAGTGCGTGCAGCGCGCGCAGTGGGTTACGTGGGCGCAGGAACGGTGGAGTTCATTATGGATCGTAGTGGAGATTTCTACTTTATGGAGATGAACACAAGACTGCAGGTTCGCTCAGCTTTATGTTGAGTCGTTTTGCAATACTTTATTCGGCCACAGCGTTAACGCAGACGTGTGTGCGGGGCTTGTTTGTGTGTTTCTGATATGGTATCACGATGGTTAACTAGGTCACAGACAAATGCGTCTGTGACAAGTCTGATTTCGGCAAAAGCACCGTGCCACTCAATGACCTGGCACGCGCAGTGGCACGTTGTCGTGGACCCGGCCGGCCAACTTATTCAGCTGACGTCTAATAACAGAACACTAATCCCGTGCGCGTATCACATAAGTGCCCCATCTCCATCACTGTAGAACAGGGAGCAAAGCAAACAAACCCTTTTGTAGTTACGTGAAGTTATTTATTATCGTTACTATCAAATTATCATCATTGTATATTGCAGGTAGAGCATCCAATAAGTGAGGCAATAACGGGTACAGATCTGGTAGAATGGCAGTTGAGGGTAGCACAGGGCGAACGGCTCCCTCTGAAACAAGATGAAATTCCCCTCAACGGGCATGCAATCGAGGCGAGAGTTTATGCTGAAGACACCAAGGCTGGCTTTATCCCTATTGCAGGTTTATTATTACTGTGATTGATCTTTAAGGTGTGATTATTGTTTGTCAAATGAGTATGGTGCTTATCATGATATTGGTGAATCACAATAACCACCGTAATCATTACGCTCATTGACGATCGATCGCACGATTAGACAGCTGATCCGTGCTCATAATGGTGTGCACAGCGTCGAGCATGGCGTACGCGCCGCGTAGACTAGAGTTGGGTTGGGGGCAACCGAGTTGCAGGAGTCCCCAAAAAATAGTCGGGGACTGATGGATTTCCGAGGACCGCCAGAACTAGGCCCCCTGAAAATCGGTAGTACCCGACCGCAACCGAAAGGTACTGTTCGATCGTTGGTCTCGGGACACCGAACTTCGATTATCACCGATTGGAAACCAACCGATGTTCAATTTTGCCAAAAGTTGGAAACCAAAATTGCCTATCGGTATGGCCCCAGACAGTGCATTCGGTCAGGCACCACCGCAAAAAAATTCTTCCGGTCCCCAACGCTAGTATAGGCAGAGTTTGAAATGTTGGTATTGGACCGGAATGATAATGCGGTCCTAGGATGTAGCAGTTTGTAGGAATCAGGTCGTCCGACCAAATCAGGCTCGAGTTAGAACTCAGGCTTATGGTCGCGCTGAAGTTTAGGTCTAGGCGATGATCCGAACATAACCAATTCACGCTGTGACGGAGTTCGCAGATTGGCACCATGGGCGCGGCTTGTTTGCATGGTGTCGGCAAGCGTGATTTTATGTTCATTGGTGATATGAGCGCATGAAACGAATCATGAAGCATCTTTAATTCCAGGTCATTTGAAACATTTATCGTTCCCTAACATTGCTCGAATTGACACAGGCGTCGTGGAGGGTGACGAAGTATCTGTGCATTACGATCCGATGATAGCGAAGGTTTGCCTTTCAGTTTTTCTTACTTCTTAACTACTCTCACTGTTATTATTGTGTTTGTTATCATTGTTGTTGTGAGACTAAATAAGTGAAAATCAAGGTAATTGTATGGTCGGAAGACCGTGAAAAGGCCATATCAAAGCTCTCAAGGGCACTGCAACAGACGCATATCGCCGGTCTCGCAACGAATGTATCTTTTGTGCGTAATGTACTGAATCATCCTGAATTTATCAGGGTTTGCTTTTATTTATTATCATTATTAATTTTGTTTTTGTTGTTATTGTATAATAATGTATGGATATATAATAGCTGTTAATGATATTTTAAATTAATTATCTAGGGTAATGTGTATACGGAATTCATAGCAGATCATGAGAAAGATTTATTTGGTGACGAAGGAAGGTCAAAAATGGAGAAATATGAAGGTGTAATAGCGAGTTTATTATTTCAACAGAATAACGTGATATCGAGTAATAGTAATCCGTATTTATTCAATGATTACTTCAGGTTGTTGCTATTCCTTTGATCATTATTTATTTATTGTTATTAATACTGTTTTTGCACTTTAGGTCAACGAGAAAAGGGGTGTGGCATAAAATGCGGCTTAGGCTTATTGTTAGGCTTAAGTCCAAATTGCAAGACGCCTCTTCCATGGACGCGTGTTGTGGATTTGATAAGCCATATCCCTTTCGCGCTTGACCTATACTACAGGATTACCGTTTTTATTATTTCAATTAGTGTTATTATTACCATTGTTATTATTATTGTTATTATTATTATTATTATCATTATATAATAATAATTATTATTATTTGTTATTATTATTATATTATTATTTGTTATTATTATTATATAATGTTGTTAATTGTTACCGCTTTTTCATCATTACTGATGATAATAACAATATATAATGGTAACAGCAAGTGAATATTGAAGGTTGAATATGACTGCAAAAGAAACCGTCGAATTGGACGGGGAAAAGTATGAACTGGAAATAAGTAATAAAAGTGTTAATATTTATAATAGTAATAATATAGATAACAGTAAAATAAATATGATTATTGGTGATGTGAGGAGAGATAACGATGTTATCTGGTTTACAATTCATTGCGATGGTGAACGAATCGAGAGGAAGGCAGTTTTATGTGATGATAAAATTGTGGTTGGGATTTTATTTTTGTGCATTTATTATTTTTATTTTTTATTCCTATTGTTATTATTTATCATTATTTTACTTGTTTTCACTGGCTGTTAGGTTTTTTAAAGTTCATTCAGTGGTGGCATATATATAGTGATCATTGTTGCTATTTTTTAAAAAGATTTTTTTAGGTATTTGGCACGAATCATCATGAGTACAGAGTACCGAAATCAGATTTGTATGAATCTGAGATAAAAGCTGATAATCAGTTATTTGGGTGTGCACCGATGCCAGGGGTAATAGAGAAAATATTGGTGAAGGTCGGGGAGAAGGTCTCGAAAGGGCAGGCCCTTATTGTGATGGTTGCGATGAAAATGGAGTATATTATCAGGTCGGGGCTTTTTTGTTTATTTATTACTATTGTTATCATTATTATTACTGTTGCTGTTAGTTATTATTAATTATTGTTATTATTATTGCTATTATCGCTACTGTTATTATTGTTATTATTATTGTTCTTATTATTATTATAATAATAACTGTTATTGCTAATATCATTGGAGTGTTAGGAAAGCTTGTTGCGATGATCTGCCAGTGGCTGGGGCTTGGTGTCTCTTCGTTGACTATTGAGAAATGCGTTTTTTGGATGGACACTCACCACCCCCTCCCCCCCCCTTCCTTCCTCACGTACCATTCATATTGCTATAACTGTGATACTGAAATCGGTAATTGCTGCACGATTTTAGAGCGCCGAGTGACGCGGTGATCGAAACGATTCAATGCCAAATTGGTGGTAATGTGCCGAAGAATGCGCACTTGATCAAATTTGGTTCTGATGCTGTATGAAGGTGTTTCAGGACGGTATTTTGATTTTTGAACAGGGTTTGGGGTATCATTTGTAGTGGTTCTTATGTATTTGTTTTTTTAGTTATTACTGATTTTTATTATATTATGACTGTCACTTGTATTCATATTATTATTATTATTATTTATTGGCATTATTCACTTTGTATGTCACATATCATTCATATTCCTTTTTCTATTTAAAGGTGCTCAGCTTACTAAAAATTGTTAGTGAGATTGCATTACTTATATTTTCTGTTATTATTGCTTATTATTCTCTTATTATTATTACTCATAATGTTATTGTATTTGTCTACATAATCTTTCATGTTCTGTGATTATTATTATTTGTCATACCTCACTTGTATTGATGGATTGATAGCCTCCGGGTCCGCCATAATGCGTTGACAGTAATTGCCATAATTCAAGGGTATTTTGTAGTAATTACCATTTATGTTATTTTTATGTTTCATTATGTTTCATTTACTACTATCACTTTCCTTTGCGAAATTATTGAGGAATTTGCATTTATTGATGAATATAAATTGTGTGAATTTAAATTCTTTTCTGCATCGCGATTGCCTCGTTCTGTTCGCTCGATTCAGGATGGCGTAGGCAGGAGGTACAATTACAGGTATAGATTAAAGTACACTGCCCAAAAGCTTATGCTCATCGCAAAAGTATACAAATGTTAGTTGAGCTATGGTTCAGGTGATGCAATTTGTCTGTGGAGCGTAATAATTTTCAAAACGAAAGTGAGAGCTGTGCGTAAACTATAGTGGAAAATCTCTAACTGTACCGCGACAAAAATATAAACAATACTGAATATCACTGCACCAGTATCTATATCTGTACCGCCAGAATAATGCGAACAGTAGTGAATATCACTGTACCGATATCTATACTCGCACCGCGAGAATGATGCAAATAATATTGGGCATCCCTTTTCACCCCACAAATTCCGCGGAAGACCATTCAGTTCAAGCATTCGGCCAAAAACGTTTTTGAGTTAAAAAATTCGACAAAAAAAGCATTTTAACATTTCCTCTCAGATGAATATCAAAAGAGTGCGTTTGTACATACGTGCCCCAGGTATTCAATTCCCTCCTTTTATATGTTTATGAATTGGAAATCACTGACTGCCGTCTCGTATCCGGTTTAACCCTTCATGAAATACAAATGTTGCTGTCTAGAAAAGAAGAATATTAATAAGGGAACTCAGAGAGTTGAGTAAAATTGAGGAGAAAACTTGGCGAGGCGAGTAAAATTGAAGAGAAAACGTAAACAGCTGAATAAAATTGAAAAGAAAACGTATGTTGAGCTGATCAAACTTGAGGAGAAAAGCTGAACCAAAACAAATGCGCCTGAGACTGTTTCAAATGCTGCTGCGACTGAGTTGGTAAATCAGATGAAGCACTAGAATGATTTATCAACCAAACATAACGAACCTCTACATTCAGAATATCGTATATTTTGCTGAAAAATTCTGCTTACATGAGGAGATATAGCTATTTTCTTAAAGATATCTCAACCAGCGCATTAGCGCTCATTCATATACATTGTATCACTATAGATCACATCACATATACATTGCAACAATTTTACAGTGTTGCTATCACATTCTGTTATCAATCCGTTTCGAATGGAACAAACCAAACACCATTGCAATATTACTATGAAAACGTTGAACTTCTAGCAAAGGCATCCGAATGAATCAAAATTCCCATACCTGAGAACCAGCCGCATTCTCATTCCACTCTGTATACTCCTCCAATCCTTGACGATTGTCCTGTGCTTTTTGCTCAGGTAATTTTTGTTTCCAATACTCCAATTGAAAATTTTTCGATTTTGAATAACATTCTTTACGTTTTCATCAGCGTCACTCCTCTAAAAGATTGAAACAAACAATTGATGATGTCTCCTCAAAGTGATCCAAAATTTTCAGTGATCAAAATCGATGGAGTGAAATCCTTTCGATTAAACCACAAACTCTCATACCTCATGAATGAAAATTAACCAATCAGTGAGCACAACAATCCAATCGATCACATCCTCACCGTTGGATATATCTTTTGCATCGAACCATCAAAGAGCGCAGAATCCAAGAGCAAGCAACGACACTGTCGTGCAAATATGTGTGCAGCTGAACTTCCCAGAATGTCCTTATCCTTCTCAATTCCAATCATATTCACCTGAATTCTCGTAAAACATGCTTAACTATTCACAGCAGTTCTTTAGAACAGCTTAGGCTTAGGCTTAGGCTTAGGCTTAGGCTTAGGCTTAGGCTTAGGCTTAGGCTTAGGCTTAGGCTTAGGCTTAGGCTTAGGCTTAGGCTTAGGCTTAGGCTTAGGCTTAGGCTTAGGCTTAGGCTTAGGCTTAGGCTTAGGCTTAGGCTTAGGCTTAGGCTTAGGCTTAGGCTTAGGCTTAGGCTTAGGCTTAGGCTTAGGCTTAGGCTTAGGCTTAGGCTTAGGCTTAGGCTTAGGCTTAGGCTTAGGCTTAGGCTTAGGCTTAGGCTTAGGCTTAGGCTTAGGCTTAGGCTTAGGCTTAGGCTTAGGCTTAGGCTTAGGCTTAGGCTTAGGCTTAGGCTTAGGCTTAGGCTTAGGCTTAGGCTTAGGCTTAGGCTTAGGCTTAGGCTTAGGCTTAGGCTTAGGCTTAGGCTTAGGCTTAGGCTTAGGCTTAGGCTTAGGCTTGGGCTTAGGCTTAGGCTTAGGCTTAGGCTTAGGCTTAGGCTTAGGCTTAGGCTTAGGCTTAGGCTTAGGCTTAGGCTTAGGCTTAGGCTTGGGCTTAGGCTTAGGCTTAGGCTTAGGCTTAGGCTTAGGCTTAGGCTTAGGCTTAGGCTTAGGCTTAGGCTTAGGCTTAGGCTTAGGCTTAGGCTTGGGCTTAGGCTTAGGCTTAGGCTTAGGCTTAGGCTTAGGCTTAGGCTTGGGCTTAGGCTTAGGCTTGGGCTTGGGCTTAGGCTTAGGCTTAGGCTTGGGCTTAGGCTTAGGCTTAGGCTTAGGCTTAGGCTTAGGCTTAGGCTTAGGCTTAGGCTTAGGCTTAGGCTTAGGCTTAGGCTTAGGCTTAGGCTTAGGCTTAGGCTTAGGCTTAGGCTTAGGCTTAGGCTTAGGCTTAGGCTTAGGCTTAGGCTTAGGCTTAGGCTTAGGCTTAGGCTTAGGCTTAGGCTTAGGCTTAGGCTTAGGCTTAGGCTTAGGCTTAGGCTTAGGCTTAGGCTTGGGCTTAGGCTTAGGCTTAGGCTTAGGCTTAGGCTTAGGCTTAGGCTTAGGCTTAGGCTTAGGCTTAGGCTTAGGCTTAGGCTTAGGCTTAGGCTTGGGCTTAGGCTTAGGCTTAGGCTTAGGCTTAGGCTTAGGCTTAGGCTTAGGCTTAGGCTTAGGCTTAGGCTTAGGCTTGGGCTTAGGCTTAGGCTTAGGCTTAGGCTTAGGCTTAGGCTTGGGCTTAGGCTTGGGCTTAGGCTTAGGCTTGGGCTTAGGCTTAGGCTTAGGCTTAGGCTTAGGCTTAGGCTTGGGCTTAGGCTTAGGCTTAGGCTTAGGCTTAGGCTTAGGCTTAGGCTTAGGCTTAGGCTTAGGCTTAGGCTTAGGCTTAGGCTTAGGCTTAGGCTTAGGCTTAGGCTTAGGCTTAGGCTTAGGCTTAGGCTTAGGCTTAGGCTTAGGCTTAGGCTTAGGCTTAGGCTTAGGCTTAGGCTTAGGCTTAGGCTTAGGCTTAGGCTTAGGCTTAGGCTTAGGCTTGGGCTTAGGCTTAGGCTTAGGCTTAGGCTTAGGCTTAGGCTTAGGCTTAGGCTTAGGCTTAGGCTTAGGCTTAGGCTTAGGCTTAGGCTTAGGCTTAGGCTTAGGCTTAGGCTTGGGCTTAGGCTTGGGCTTAGGCTTAGGCTTAGGCTTAGGCTTAGGCTTAGGCTTAGGCTTGGGCTTAGGCTTAGGCTTAGGCTTAGGCTTAGGCTTAGGCTTAGGCTTAGGCTTAGGCTTAGGCTTAGGCTTGGGCTTGGGCTTAGGCTTGGGCTTAGGCTTAGGCTTAGGCTTAGGCTTAGGCTTAGGCTTAGGCTTAGGCTTAGGCTTAGGCTTAGGCTTGGGCTTGGGCTTAGGCTTAGGCTTAGGCTTAGGCTTAGGCTTGGGCTTAGGCTTAGGCTTAGGCTTAGGCTTAGGCTTAGGCTTAGGCTTAGGCTTAGGCTTGGGCTTAGGCTTAGGCTTAGGCTTAGGCTTAGGCTTAGGCTTAGGCTTAGGCTTAGGCTTAGGCTTAGGCTTAGGCTTAGGCTTAGGCTTAGGCTTAGGCTTAGGCTTGGGCTTAGGCTTGGGCTTAGGCTTAGGCTTGGGCTTGGGCTTAGGCTTGGGCTTGGGCTTAGGCTTAGGCTTGGGCTTGGGCTTAGGCTTGGGCTTAGGCTTAGGCTTAGGCTTAGGCTTAGGCTTAGGCTTAGGCTTAGGCTTAGGCTTAGGCTTAGGCTTAGGCTTAGGCTTAGGCTTAGGCTTAGGCTTAGGCTTAGGCTTAGGCTTAGGCTTAGGCTTAGGCTTAGGCTTAGGCTTGGGCTTGGGCTTAGGCTTAGGCTTGGGCTTAGGCTTGGGCTTAGGCTTAGGCTTGGGCTTGGGCTTAGGCTTAGGCTTAGGCTTGGGCTTAGGCTTGGGCTTGGGCTTAGGCTTGGGCTTAGGCTTAGGCTTGGGCTTAGGCTTAGGCTTAGGCTTAGGCTTGGGCTTGGGCTTAGGCTTGGGCTTAGGCTTAGGCTTAGGCTTAGGCTTAGGCTTGGGCTTAGGCTTAGGCTTAGGCTTAGGCTTAGGCTTAGGCTTAGGCTTAGGCTTAGGCTTAGGCTTAGGCTTAGGCTTGGGCTTAGGCTTAGGCTTAGGCTTAGGCTTAGGCTTAGGCTTAGGCTTAGGCTTAGGCTTAGGCTTAGGCTTAGGCTTAGGCTTAGGCTTAGGCTTAGGCTTAGGCTTAGGCTTGGGCTTAGGCTTAGGCTTAGGCTTAGGCTTAGGCTTGGGCTTGGGCTTAGGCTTAGGCTTAGGCTTAGGCTTAGGCTTAGGCTTAGGCTTGGGCTTAGGCTTGGGCTTAGGCTTAGGCTTGGGCTTAGGCTTGGGCTTGGGCTTGGGCTTAGGCTTAGGCTTGGGCTTAGGCTTGGGCTTAGGCTTAGGCTTAGGCTTAGGCTTGGGCTTAGGCTTAGGCTTGGGCTTAGGCTTGGGCTTAGGCTTGGGCTTGGGCTTAGGCTTGGGCTTAGGCTTAGGCTTGGGCTTGGGCTTAGGCTTGGGCTTGGGCTTGGGCTTAGGCTTGGGCTTAGGCTTAGGCTTAGGCTTAGGCTTAGGCTTGGGCTTAGGCTTAGGCTTAGGCTTGGGCTTAGGCTTAGGCTTAGGCTTGGGCTTAGGCTTAGGCTTAGGCTTAGGCTTAGGCTTAGGCTTAGGCTTAGGCTTAGGCTTAGGCTTAGGCTTAGGCTTAGGCTTAGGCTTGGGCTTAGGCTTAGGCTTAGGCTTAGGCTTGGGCTTAGGCTTGGGCTTGGGCTTGGGCTTAGGCTTAGGCTTAGGCTTAGGCTTGGGCTTAGGCTTAGGCTTAGGCTTAGGCTTGGGCTTAGGCTTAGGCTTGGGCTTAGGCTTAGGCTTAGGCTTAGGCTTAGGCTTAGGCTTAGGCTTAGGCTTAGGCTTGGGCTTAGGCTTAGGCTTGGGCTTAGGCTTGGGCTTGGGCTTAGGCTTAGGCTTAGGCTTAGGCTTAGGCTTGGGCTTAGGCTTAGGCTTGGGCTTAGGCTTAGGCTTGGGCTTAGGCTTAGGCTTGGGCTTAGGCTTAGGCTTGGGCTTAGGCTTAGGCTTGGGCTTGGGCTTAGGCTTGGGCTTGGGCTTAGGCTTAGGCTTGGGCTTGGGCTTGGGCTTAGGCTTGGGCTTAGGCTTAGGCTTAGGCTTAGGCTTAGGCTTAGGCTTAGGCTTAGGCTTAGGCTTAGGCTTAGGCTTAGGCTTAGGCTTAGGCTTAGGCTTAGGCTTAGGCTTAGGCTTAGGCTTAGGCTTAGGCTTAGGCTTAGGCTTAGGCTTAGGCTTGGGCTTAGGCTTAGGCTTAGGCTTAGGCTTAGGCTTAGGCTTAGGCTTAGGCTTAGGCTTAGGCTTAGGCTTAGGCTTAGGCTTAGGCTTAGGCTTAGGCTTAGGCTTAGGCTTGGGCTTAGGCTTGGGCTTAGGCTTGGGCTTGGGCTTAGGCTTAGGCTTGGGCTTGGGCTTAGGCTTGGGCTTAGGCTTGGGCTTAGGCTTAGGCTTGGGCTTGGGCTTGGGCTTGGGCTTGGGCTTGGGCTTAGGCTTGGGCTTGGGCTTGGGCTTAGGCTTAGGCTTAGGCTTGGGCTTGGGCTTAGGCTTGGGCTTAGGCTTAGGCTTAGGCTTAGGCTTGGGCTTAGGCTTGGGCTTGGGCTTAGGCTTAGGCTTGGGCTTAGGCTTAGGCTTAGGCTTAGGCTTGGGCTTAGGCTTAGGCTTAGGCTTAGGCTTAGGCTTAGGCTTAGGCTTAGGCTTAGGCTTAGGCTTAGGCTTAGGCTTGGGCTTAGGCTTAGGCTTAGGCTTAGGCTTAGGCTTAGGCTTAGGCTTAGGCTTAGGCTTAGGCTTAGGCTTAGGCTTAGGCTTAGGCTTAGGCTTAGGCTTAGGCTTAGGCTTAGGCTTGGGCTTAGGCTTAGGCTTAGGCTTAGGCTTAGGCTTAGGCTTAGGCTTGGGCTTAGGCTTAGGCTTAGGCTTAGGCTTGGGCTTAGGCTTAGGCTTAGGCTTAGGCTTAGGCTTGGGCTTAGGCTTGGGCTTGGGCTTGGGCTTAGGCTTGGGCTTGGGCTTGGGCTTGGGCTTGGGCTTGGGCTTGGGCTTGGGCTTGGGCTTGGGCTTAGGCTTAGGCTTAGGCTTGGGCTTAGGCTTGGGCTTGGGCTTGGGCTTAGGCTTAGGCTTGGGCTTAGGCTTAGGCTTAGGCTTAGGCTTGGGCTTAGGCTTAGGCTTAGGCTTAGGCTTAGGCTTGGGCTTAGGCTTAGGCTTAGGCTTGGGCTTGGGCTTAGGCTTAGGCTTAGGCTTAGGCTTGGGCTTAGGCTTAGGCTTAGGCTTGGGCTTAGGCTTGGGCTTGGGCTTAGGCTTAGGCTTAGGCTTAGGCTTGGGCTTAGGCTTAGGCTTAGGCTTGGGCTTAGGCTTAGGCTTAGGCTTAGGCTTAGGCTTAGGCTTAGGCTTAGGCTTAGGCTTAGGCTTAGGCTTAGGCTTAGGCTTAGGCTTAGGCTTAGGCTTAGGCTTAGGCTTGGGCTTAGGCTTAGGCTTAGGCTTAGGCTTAGGCTTAGGCTTAGGCTTAGGCTTAGGCTTAGGCTTAGGCTTAGGCTTAGGCTTAGGCTTAGGCTTAGGCTTAGGCTTAGGCTTAGGCTTAGGCTTAGGCTTAGGCTTGGGCTTAGGCTTGGGCTTGGGCTTAGGCTTGGGCTTGGGCTTAGGCTTGGGCTTGGGCTTGGGCTTGGGCTTGGGCTTAGGCTTGGGCTTGGGCTTAGGCTTAGGCTTGGGCTTAGGCTTAGGCTTAGGCTTAGGCTTAGGCTTGGGCTTAGGCTTAGGCTTAGGCTTGGGCTTGGGCTTAGGCTTAGGCTTAGGCTTGGGCTTGGGCTTGGGCTTAGGCTTGGGCTTGGGCTTAGGCTTGGGCTTGGGCTTAGGCTTAGGCTTGGGCTTAGGCTTAGGCTTAGGCTTAGGCTTGGGCTTAGGCTTAGGCTTAGGCTTGGGCTTGGGCTTAGGCTTGGGCTTAGGCTTAGGCTTAGGCTTAGGCTTAGGCTTAGGCTTAGGCTTAGGCTTAGGCTTGGGCTTAGGCTTAGGCTTAGGCTTAGGCTTAGGCTTAGGCTTAGGCTTAGGCTTGGGCTTAGGCTTAGGCTTAGGCTTAGGCTTAGGCTTGGGCTTAGGCTTAGGCTTAGGCTTAGGCTTAGGCTTAGGCTTAGGCTTAGGCTTAGGCTTAGGCTTAGGCTTGGGCTTAGGCTTAGGCTTAGGCTTAGGCTTAGGCTTGGGCTTGGGCTTAGGCTTAGGCTTAGGCTTAGGCTTAGGCTTGAGGCTTGGGCTTAGGCTTAGGCTTAGGCTTAGGCTTAGGCTTGGGCTTAGGCTTAGGCTTGGGCTTAGGCTTAGGCTTAGGCTTGGGCTTAGGCTTGGGCTTAGGCTTGGGCTTGGGCTTGGGCTTGGGCTTAGGCTTGGGCTTAGGCTTGGGCTTAGGCTTAGGCTTAGGCTTGGGCTTGGGCTTAGGCTTGGGCTTGGGCTTGGGCTTAGGCTTGGGCTTAGGCTTGGGCTTAGGCTTAGGCTTAGGCTTAGGCTTAGGCTTAGGCTTAGGCTTAGGCTTAGGCTTAGGCTTGGGCTTGGGCTTGGGCTTAGGCTTAGGCTTAGGCTTAGGCTTAGGCTTAGGCTTAGGCTTAGGCTTGGGCTTAGGCTTAGGCTTAGGCTTAGGCTTAGGCTTAGGCTTAGGCTTGGGCTTAGGCTTAGGCTTAGGCTTAGGCTTAGGCTTAGGCTTAGGCTTAGGCTTAGGCTTAGGCTTAGGCTTAGGCTTAGGCTTAGGCTTGGGCTTAGGCTTAGGCTT